>PISX010031087.1:0-17826 GCA_004024625.1 Mellivora capensis
CATCCCATGACACCCAACCCCTCCCCTCGCAGAAGGCAAACTTCCATAGAATTGTGGTACCCTTATCTACTTATGTTGCAAATGAAAGGTTAAAACCAGTTTCCTGTTGGGGAAAATACATCATAGGATGTGCAGCCAGATGACTTGGTGTGGGACTCCCACAGTGCCATTTACTAATTATGCAAATCTGGACAAGTTACTTAATTCTTTTAAAACCCAGTTTCCCTTGGGGAAAAATTAATAGAAGTAACTGTTTATCATTTAGTTATTATGGTGTAATAACTAAATGTAGTGTATGTGTCTGTGAAAGTGCTACTCTGATAGAAAGTGCCACCTCTTATTAAAGAGGTGGCATATTGCTGGACTTTCCAGCTCTTCCTCCATCCCCCACGTTTTCAGTAGTGGTGGCAGTCGCTATTCAGTGCAATTGTTCCTGCTGGTGGTGTCATCGCCCATTCCAAAGCTCTCTTTCGTCAGAGAAAGTTGTTTGTAGTGAGCGATGCTCAGTTGCTAATACTCATTCGTTCTGATGGAGGGAGAGAGCATTTGGTGGCCAGATGACCAGGGATCTTATCCCAGCCCTGCCATTGCCCGGCTGTGTGAGCTTTGGCAAGTCACAGCACCCTCTCTGGGTCTTGATACTATCCTTATTATTTAAAAAAGTGTTTGGATTCGGGGAATCTTTAAGGTTTTCTTTGGCTCAAAAATTCAAAATCTATAATTTTTGTAGACATTATATGATAAGTTATTAATATTTCCCTAAGTGCTTCAACTATAGAATGGGCAGTGGCCATTTTTTTAACGGCCATAAAACCTTTTGACATTCCTCCAACTGAGAGGTGAGATCTATGTGCCCTTCCCTATAAAAGCGGGCACACTCATTATCTATGTGCATCACTAGAGCACAGAGGAAATGATACTACATGAATTCCAAGGCTACATCATACAGAGTGATGCAGCTGCCTCCTTGCTTCCTAGATACTCCTGCTAGAGCCATGATCTTCCATGTAGAAAGCTGCACTGTCCTGGGCAGCCATGCCATGAGGAAGGAAGGCCAAACCATAGGGAAAGGCCATGTGTAAGCTTTTCGGTGGACAGTACCCGTTCAGTCCAGAGTTCAAGGCATCCCTATCCAGAAGCCAAACATGTGAGTGAGAGATTATTCTAGACCCCTTCAGTATTCCCAGTTGAGGCCCCAGACATTATAGAACAGAGATGAGCAATCATTTCCATACACAGACCGAATCTGGGAATCTAATAAAATGGTTATTTTGTACCACTTGATTCCAGGGGCAGTTGTTATACAGAAATGGTAACTGGAAGAAAGGCTAATAACAGTGTATAATATAAAGATAGGAGGTTGTCCTCCATGTCCTTTGCAGCTGTGGAATTCTGAGTTAAAAGAAAGTGAAGAAACTGGTCATTAGATGGGAATCAGTTAAGCACACAGTGTTGTGGCTCAGACCTTTCAAGCATCAGCTTTAACACTGTGCCTCTTTCTGGTGAACACTCTTGGCTAAGTGGGCTTCTGTTATAGAGGGCATTTTGCCTGACTGCTCTGCCTTCCCCTGACCTCTTTTCACCATCGCCATTCTTGCCTACATTTGAGGGTAAAAGGAAGAAGAGGTTAGAACTATTTACTGCTGTTGTTAAAACAGGCCCGTTAAGGATATGGAATGGTCACTGTGCTGTTGTTGGAATCCTATCTTAAATTGGCACTTCAAAAAATCTTTGATTAGACCAAATCTCACACTTCCTCTAGCCGTGCATCTAGTCCTTTCTGTTTCTTTTTATTCCAGTCAGTGTTGAGGGTCAGGTCACTTCACAGAATGATGCCAGCTGCTCTACCAAGACAAAACAAAACAAAACAAAACAAAACAAAACAAAACAAAACAAAAAAGACATATCAGGCAGAACTCTGGCTCCTAATTCATCCATCTACAAGTGTGCATTGGTTTTTTTCAGTGACTTAAATCAAGAAAAAACACAGACCAGAGCCACAGTCCTAAAGAAAAACGTGACCATTGTGTTGAGGTCTGGTGACAATGCTCACAGAGAAGAGATTACCTGAGGGTTCACAGATGGGCACTGATTTCCACCAAGCTCCTGTCTGTTACCTGAGAGCAAGCACTGAGGACAGGACTGTCCACCTTAGGGCACTGTGTCACAATGAGATGGACAATCCAATCTCTCACCTATAGGACGAAACAAATAAGAATTTCTTTTCAAGCACAGGGCTCTCTGCCCAGCAAAGACAGGGCAGTGATTCAGGAATGTTTTGGCTAAAATGTGCATTTTTTTCAGATGCATTATCCTTATCATCATCATACTAACAGCTCTGATTGAGGAGTGCCTAAGGTATGTCAGATTCTGAGCTAGTCACTTCGTATGCACTAACTATACTCCTTGCAGTGGTCCTACAAAATAAACATTAGTGTCACTTTACAATATGGAAAGTGTGCACTGGGGAATTAAACGTCTTGCTGAGGCTGTCCCTAAGGAAGAGGCAAAGCAAACAGTCAAGTCTAGAGCTGATGGTTCCAAAGCCTGTATTTTTTCCAAAGCACTTTCAGTTAAGAACTAACCTGGTAAGAGTCAGTCATCTGATGCAAGCAAGCACCAAGGTTCCCTGTTAATAAAATCAGACACTAAGAGAGACCTTGATAAATTAATGATAGAAAGTAGACTTAGTTCTAAGATTATAAAATGAATGTCAAGTATAGGCCTAGCTGGTTCAGTTTTAGGTTATTATTAGAATAAAAATCAGTTATGGAACATTAGGAAATTGAGGTGTTATGAAGGATGGAAATGCACCAAACCAGAGGCAGATAGGAAAATCAAATCTAATTTGTGATTAATGGCGTGGATTCACATGATTTTCCTGCTTCTCTTAACCACCACTCATTATGGTTTTATCACCATCATAGTAATGACTGCTGAGTACTGCCTTACTAGGAAGGTTGTATTACTCTCCTTCACATTATCGTCATCAGGAAAAATCAGTAATAATCACCTAATTGCAATGAGGGTGGTGCTAGGCACTGAATGAACACAGACTTGGATTATCCCTCTCATAATTTTTTTTAAGATTTTACTTTATTTTTAATTTTATTTATTTATTTATTTGTCAGAGAAAGAGAGCGAGCACAGGCAGATAGAGTGGCAGGCAGAGGCAGAGGGAGAAGCAGGCTCCCTGCCGAGCAAGGAGCCCGATGTAGGACTCGATCCCAGGATGCTGGGATCATGACCTGAGCCGAAGGCAGCTGCTTAACCAACTGAGCCACCCAGGCATCCCTCCCTCTCATAATTTTTAATAGAGCAGGATCTTGGAAGTCCCATCCCTTTACATACCCATGGAGAAGGGGAAAGTCCTACAATCCTCTCCCACCCTTACATCTATCCATCTCTGTGTCTTTACCTAGATTGGTATTTATCCACGTTGTGAATTTATTTATGATGCATTATATCTGTGCTGTAATAGTTATTGCCTTTACCTTATAGTCTGGTTTAAGTGCACATATGCATCTATACTCTTTATGTGAGTGAGTCCAAAGCCCACTTTTCAAACCTTGGGCTCAGGACCACAAAGTCTACAGTTTCAAAAGCAAAGAGAGCTGCCCTTCCTCCATGGCAACTCTCTTAAGAACTTACTAAAGGGTTTGACATTTAGAGAATATCATAAAGGGCCTTTGATTTTCCAGGACAAAAGAAGATGGAAAATCACAGGAGAGTTCCTGTCTAGGATATCATGTTATGCTAAGTGATTTTTCTCATACACTCAGATGACCCACACTTCAAGGAAACCTTAGATAAGAGAAAGGCAAACTTAAACAGAGGGCAAATGAGGAAGTAGCTATTCATTTTAAAATAATTCTAAGCAAAGTTCTTAAATATAAGAAGCCCCCCAAATAAGACTTGACTCACAAAATTTAAATTGACACATCAACATCCAGAGCCCTTTTTGGGCCTTTTGGGCCTGGGCTCCAAATCTGTGATCTGGTATGTGTATTTTAGTCTTAGAATCTATAGCATTACCAACACACTAAAATATATAAATGAGAGAGTCTAGAGGTGCTTATCCCATATTGTACTTAGATTAACTAAGGAACCTCAAAATTGATAGTGATATGGCATTTCTAAAACTAGCCTCATATCATTTAAGTGATAGGCTCTGGCTTTGTACAACATCCATCCTCTCATTCGGGATATCAAGTAACCCAACATGGCACAGGTAGTGCTAATTTGGGAGCTCTTTGTGGATTAGAAGTGAACGTCTAGAAATTAAATAAGATCAAGCTTTTGTTACTATGTCAGTTTGCTGTTTTGAGCAAAAAGAGACTAAGAATTTTGAGCTTGTGAAAGACTTCCCCAAACATATCAGAATACATCATCAAACACGCTAAGAGCAGACCGTCAACTTTCAATGGGGAATTCTTTTCAAGACATGATGTTTTGATTAAAAGAAAAAGAAATGCAGTATTGTCCTTCTCTCATTACTTCATTCAGAGCAGTGATCAAGGCAAGAACAATTCAGTGTTCACAATGAAGCTGTAAAAGAGAAAACAATACAAAAGAAGTTCTAATTCAGCTGTTTACAACAGATCACCTTTTCACTGGCTTCTAATCAACCAGTATCAAAAAGCATAAAAATGTGTTCTCAGCCAGAAGTGTTGTCCACTCCAAGTTCATGGAATTGCGGTCCACATTCAGTTTGTGAAAATCAGCCTGTCCCATGGTCATGTCACCTTTTAGTTCATCATACCTGGAGGGGGAAGTCAGCCTCCCTTTTCCTTCCTCATACACAGAAACCAGTGGTTATGGGAGATGGGGGGCTAGGGGTAGGGGGAAGCAGGGAGTCAGCACACCTGGGTCCAGGTATACTAGCTTTGTGACCTGTACCTTATCTCTTTCAACCCCCAGAAATTCAATGACTCCCCTTGATAGTTAGGGATAATGTTTCTTCTCCCACAAAGAAGATAGATGGGAATCTAATGGACTAATGCTTGTAACAAGTGCCTTGTACGGTTCCTGGAATATGGGAGGGGCTCAATAAATTATAAAAATTATCACTGTCTCTATTTTGTTCAAGAGTTTTATTGAATTACTATAAATATTAGTTCAGTTACAAAAGTGGTAGAAGATGCAGTTAATGGGTCGACTTTTAGGTCTGTCACCTGCCCCATAACTACATGGCACTGCTTCCCTAAGGGGATCATATTTTCTTCTCCATAGTTTAAAGCATATTCTTTTGAGTAGAAAAAATAATCCAACATCCAAACCCCTTTTATCCTGGTGCTATGGGATTCTTTCCCTCCTCCTTAAATGCACATTTCACTGCATTACTTCATGATGAGGCTAGAAAGCCACAGAAGCATTATTAGTTTTTATGTTCTGGAAACATAGGAATGTGGAGACTTCATTAAAAGTCTGGTCCAAGAATTCTCACCATATTGTGATGAGCAGCATTAAGTGTGGTAGTTTCTTGTTAAGTTCTCCAGGCTCCTGACCAGGTAGGCCTCAGAAAGCTTGGGGACTCTCCTGGTGCTCAGGGTCCTCAGGTGTGGCAGTGCAAGGCCAGAAGACCTACACCCTCAGCGGTAAGAGCAAGGCAGCCAAATACTCTCATTTTGCGGAGAGCAAGGAAGAAAGAAATAAGAATTAGCAAAATTTACCAAGTTCCGTGATCCACTGCACCTGAGAAGATCCCTTATGTCACCTGAGTGACATTTTTACTTTTTCATGGTAGGAAGCTTCCATGTTAGAAAGCCTACATATCGAGAAGTCAGTATCTGATGCTGATAACATGGAGCTGATAAATTTAATCACCAGATGAATAAAATTCCTTAAGAGTGGAAGTATTTTTCACAAAAACAAGTCATGTTAATTCCCCTTATTCCTGACAGTCACGCTCTGTACAGCTGCTGCAAACACTGGATTAATGAATACTTACTCGTTGCTTCTAAAGGAAATGCAAGGTTAGGTTCCTGCAAGCCTCTGGTCATAACATTTTTGTCAACTGGTCAATACGTAACCTGTTTTATGTGTGTTTTCATTTAAAGACACTTATTTCTTTATTGAAGATTTTATTTATTTATTAGAGAGAGAGAGAGAGCACCCGAGAGCATGAGCCAGGCAGTGGCAGAGGGAGAGGGAGAAGCAGACCCCTTGCTGAGCAGGGAGCCCAACATGGAGCCCAGTTCCAGGACCCTGAGACGAAGGCAGACGCTCAACCAACGGAGCCACCCAGACGCCCCTAAAGACGCCTATTTTAAGATATATATTACTGATTCATCAGCATTGGACTCTTGGCCAATGCTATAACTCCTGCCAAAATAAATTGAGCTGACACATACTTCTTCTCCGTAAGACACTCTACAGCCTCTTGCCCTTAGGAACACAGCACAACACTTCAGTCCTATGCTTGGGGACCATCTTAAGCAATGAAGTCAACAACTACAACCAAAGCACAAAAATGTGAAAAACTTGGCATTAAGTGGACTGCCTCAAGGACAATTTTACACTATGAGAACTGAAACAAGAAGGCAGAGCCTGACCCTATTGGATGTCAGCTCAGAACACGCACCACAGGCAACACAGGGAGGCAGGTTTGTTACCAGGGAGGCACTTCAACTGTTGATTTGGGAATTACAGATAAATTTTAGCAAATAGGCAAATTCACAAATATGGCATCCCCAAATAAGGAGGATTGACAATATCAATACACTAAAATCAGCAAGAATAGATGAGGTTAAAGGCAGCTTCCCAGAGAAGCAACACGACTTAGCTTGTGCTAAGTACCCCTGAATTACAGAGAAATCATGCTCAAGGGCAGTGCAGGTTCATCAAAAATATCACATTTCTTACAGATTGATACTACACAGGAGTATGAAACCATCCCTCATGCTCAAATTACTTCCAGGACATATGAAGCCTGTTGGATTGCTGCAAAGCACTAAGGCTTGAAAGTGTGCAATATCTATCATGTGGCTGGGGTGGATCTGTTTTTCACACACATTTGTCTGACTGGGGTTACTACTTGCTATGCTTTAGGAGCCTCATCTTGGAGAATTTTGGTTCAGGGCAGAAGCACGGGAAGGTAGTTAGCAAAAACATGTCTATTTGGTATAAGGCTACAAGATCAAGAGTTGGCTCTGAGGGAATATGGGAGTTTCTGCCAGCTCCTGCTGGTCCTGACCTACTGGTCATGTTCAGTCCTTAGCAAAAGCATGTTGGTCCTGGATCCATAGTGGCATATCAGATAAGTGAGTTCCTTAGTGAGTAATGAAGCTTTAATTACCTATTTCCCAGAACCAGTACAAAATAATAAACTACCTCAAATGATGGCATGCTTTTAGAACATTATTTCAAGATCAACTTGTTTGAAAATTAACGAGTTGTTGTAAAGTATTTTAACACATAGCCTATTATTGACCCATCAATCGAGATAGGTTCATTTGAGTTAAGGGATTTTTTTAAGGTCAAAAAGAGAGTGTATATTCAGATGTGAGGTGTGTTTATGTTGTGTGTTAGTGGAATTTGTGAGGATAGTTGTGTAGATGGAAGCAAAAGTCAGAAAGAAAAATCTAGCATATTACAGTATCAGAATTATAATGAAATTGCCGTACACTGGTATAAGTACATTTTTTTCTTAAGAAATTCATTTCCCAGTTACCTAAACAAATATTTATTATACTGATTTTGCTCTTGCCATCTAGTAGTTCTCTAGAATTTGTTATTGTGAGATATGATCTCTATTGAATAAAAGTCAGATTTTACTGAAAATTCCCAACATAGTAATGGCATGTGTACTTCAGTGTCAAAGGCCTCTGCCTTTTCCTGCAGCCTGTGTTCTTAGGACCCATCCTTTCCCCTCTGGAGCTCACTTTCCTATTCTGTGAAATGAGGATATTAGAGAAGTCTAGGGTGCCTGATCTAAAATTCTACCTGAGGGGGACACTGAGTTGGATATGCAAGCCTTAGCTTGAGAACTCGAGTCTCAGAGAAGAGGAAACACTTGAGGTAGAGGCAGAAACTGAAAACTTCAGTAACAGTTGTTCACTGTTAACTACTGCAAGATAGGATGGGATAGGCAGGACAATTAGGAATAGTAGCCTGAGGGAAGAAATACTGGGGAGACATCCACATCAGGGCATAAGGGAATGCTGCCTTCCTGGTCCTAAGGGAATGTATTTGAATGACATTCATACCTAAGGAAAAATATAATTCCCCTGGAAGTTGGCCCACCTCAGGAAGACAGCAAGGTTAACAATTGCCTATTGCCATTCCGTTATGATGTTTTTCGTGTGCATTTGACCTCATTATCTGTCCCCGTGGCTGTTTTTTTCATAGAGTTTGATCTCCAACTTGATTGCCTGAACCTGGACCCTTGAACTGCTTCCAGCTAGGCTTGTCCAATCTTAGAAAGGCCTTGATATTAGTTTCAAGAGATTTTACTCAGCTTTTACCACCTTGTTGGAAAATGTTATTGTTATTCAAGTAGAGCAAGGCCCACAGACCAACAGTTCCTAAGAGGAGGGGCATGCCACGGGACACTGACCACATAGGGAAACAACAGAAGAAAGCAAAGGGAAGACATGGCCAAGAGCCTTTATGGTGGTTTCCATGGGAAAGAATTGGTGGGGCAGGGTAAGCAGGTTTAGGATTAGTTTGGATAATTTTGGTGGGCTTTAGGGCACAGGGGCTATCCCTGTTGTCTGGTGCCTGGCCTTCCTGTGATTGGGACAGGCGAATAATGGCTTGGTTTATAAGAGAGAGGTAAAGAATGTGAGTAGGAGGGAGTTGAGGGAAATTGGGCGGGGGGGGAGATGAACCATGAGAGACTATGGACTCTGAAAAACAACATGAGGATTTTGAAGGGGCGGGAGGTGAGAGGTTGGGGGAGCCAGGTGGTGGGTATTATGGAGGGCACGCATTGCATGGAGCACTGGGTGTGGTGTAAAACTATGAATTCTGTTACACTGAAAAGAAATGAAATAAAAAAAAAACATGAAAAAAAAATCACAAACACACACAAAAAGAATGTGAGTAGGAGGATTTGGACTTGGATTGGTTGGTTTGCATATGAAAACCACACTTGCAACTGAGTCATTTACTTTCTCTGGGAACTGGAGCCCTGGGAACAGCAGTCTCTCTAGGGCCACCAAGGCCCTAGATGTCAAAACATCAAAATAAAAAGTCTTATCTCCTGTGACCTCTTTCCTTCCAGCTATTCTCAGCCTCCTTCAGATAGTTCTCAGGTATCACAAGAGCAAAAGAAGGGAGCGTCTGCGCAGAACAGGTGAAGTCAAATACCCAAGGAATTGGCTTGTACTTGAAGTGGTTATAACCACGGCAAGTACAACACAGAGCTATCTGTAGGAGACCCAAGCTTCAAACCCACTGTCACTGTTCAGTAGCCCCTAAGAATGTCATCAGCACTCAAAACCTCTAGGTTGTTTTGTTTTGTTTGTAATGTGCTGAGCAGTAATAGTAACACATAAATGATTATTATAACCCAATGAGATAAGGCACTTTAAAACCATAAAGCACTGTGTATGTTTCAGCATATATAGTAATTTTAATAACATAAAAGTAGATCAACAGAGGCAAATACTGAAGTGTTTGTGGGCGAAATAATGTACCTGGGATTTGCTCTAAATAACCCCAGGAAACAAACAAGAAGTGGAGGGGATTGATGACACAAGATTGATAAAATATTGGTAATATTGACAGTCAATGATGGGTATGTGGGAATTCTTTACATAATTTTGTGTATTTCTAATATTTTCATAACAAAATGTTAAGTACACGTTGAGAGAGAAAAGAAGCATTAGAATTTAGCCATCACTGGAAAGCCGCTATTATATAAGAACACACACTCTATTGTACAATATTTTTTTTTCCTATCATGAATCAAAGGCCCTCTTTCCTAGGACTTCTAGGAATTCAATTGCTAAAGCAACTTGATCTTGTCAATGTTTCCAAGTATCTCCAGGCTAAAATTGACTTAGGTTAATCAAATTCTTGTTATAATCCATTTGTGTTAAGCAACGGAATTCCTAATGGTAAAACTATAATCAACATGTTTATGATGAGAGGCCCTATTCAATTAGGAGATTTCCCGAATCAAAGGCTCTTCACTCTCAAGAGAGCTTCACTGAATAGCAGTGGAGGTTGCTTAATTAGTAAGGTTAAAACATCCTTCAGAAATAAGGTCAAGATGACATTTCTATCTGTGCCAAGTTGATGAAAGAATCCTCCAAAGACTACACTCAGAAATCTTGGTGTGAAAATTCCTGGAAGACTTACCAACAGAAGGAAAAGGAAAATATGTTGATATTAATAGTATCAGTGGACTTTTCTTTAAGCACATTGTTGGCATTGGATTTACATAAGCATTTCCTTAAACTTTCCATAAAGTGATCAACTTTTGCTTTGAGCAACTCTTTCCCCAAATTCATTATTCTTGTTTGGAAAAATAAGAATCCTTAAAGCAACATCCCTCCCAAAATTAAAAAAAGGAAACGAAAACCATAAACCATAATTCTAAGCCAATCAACAGAGGAAATAAAAAAATATATTATATTAAAAGTGAGAAAATTATATTAGATTTAATTATAATTAAATTATAATTATAAATATATAATATTATAAATATATAATATTATAAAGTATATAAATTATTATAAATTATAAATAAAATTAAATTATATTAAAAGTGAGAAAATAAAAAGTGGAAGACACCATCAAGCCTGGAGAACAACACATAAAGATGCACCAACTGAAATTAGCTTCACCTTGACCCACCAAAGGTCACTGAAAACTGACAAGGCGTACACCTTGCCCCTCTCTTCTCAAGCTTATATTCCAAATCTTAATCCACCTCAATGTGTTTTTTCATTTCCACTTGATAAAACAATTAATCTAACTGAAAATATTAACCCAAAATAAAATTCTCTTTTCTCACCCCGAATTTACCATAATTGTGAATAAACCGTAAGAGAAAAGCTTTGTGTTTTTAAAAAGAAAATTCAAGGCACTATATGGCATTATGTACTTGAAAGTGCCTTGAAAACTGTTCCAAAGCCTGTAAACACCATGAAAGTATATGATTACATTATTATAAATCCCAGCCAATTTATGGCAAGCAAGTGTGATGCTAGAGTATAAAAGCTGAACCTAATCATAGGCAGGAATTTTGATGATAAAGCTGCATAACAATAAGGTTTTACACCATCTCATGCCTTAGCTGCAGGGTTGCAGCCTGGAAGAACACAACCCGAGGCCAAGTGATTGCAGAAACTGCAGCTGCTGGGACCAACGTCAGCTAAGGGAAGTCATCTGCGCCCAGGCTCTTTGCTGACTCTCCTTAGAGAGATTAACTGAAAACCCTTATGTATTTTCACCAGGAATATCCAAAGTACGAGTCTCTGTCTGTCCATTCTCTCCTCCACCCTCATCCCTCTGTTGGGATTTCTAGGCCCTTGACCCAGCCCATCCCTCTATACCCATCTAAACCCTTGAGCTCCATTCTATGGAAATACTGCTCCATACTAAAATCTTCTGTGAAGTTGTGTTTGAATAATCTCTCAACCTTGCCTTAAGGGAGAAGCCCCACCCTGACCCAATTACTTTCCCACATCCCTCACAAGTGGAAATTGTTCATTCTCTCATTGCCATGGAGCTCAAAATCTGGACGGAGAATTTTTGTCCTCTGTGTGCGCCATCATCACTTGCCAGCAATGATCGCCTCCTCTCACATGATACAGAACAGCCTCTCCAAATTCCCTTAGATGTCATTTATCACCCTTCAACACATCAACGTCCCTCATCCCTCCATCGCCATCATTTATGAAAGACTTTAGCGCAGGCCCAGTCTTCCTCCCCACCCAAGTCCTGCCAATACCCTGGGTGACTTAGTAGCCAAGTGGATGGCCCATCTAACACCTTGACCTTGGGTTCTCGACCTCCTGACTCTTATGATCTTCTCTGCACCCCCATCAGCCACTTACTCTGTTAGTATGGCCTTGAACTTTGTCATACCCTGAAATGACTGACTAGGACTTCCCTCATTTAGATCTTGACTTCTTTTCCTTCCAGCTTACAACTGCTTTTCTAGCTACTCTCACTGTGGCCATTCTTCCACATCGTCAAGGCCTTCAAATAACTGTCTAGGTGCAAGGGATTCTTCAAATACACACAATTTCTTTAAAAGATAGAAAGACTTTGTAATGGAAATGTTTAGGTGAGCATCTAAAAATAGAGCTCTGGAATTATGGAGATTGGTAGGAAGGGTGTCACAGGTAAAAGTGCAGCACAACCTGCTAGTACTAATTTAGGGTGTGCTTGTTATAAAATATAGAACTAATAATCAGAAGCACTGTATAAATTAAGTCTCTAAGCATATACCATGTGTGTGTTTGGGGGTTCAGTGGAGAGGTAACACACGCATGAACATGAGCTATATGAACAGGAGTTCCTGGAGATGATTGTGAGCAAGCTGAAGCAAAAGACTAAAATCAACAAAATCAGGGGTCTGCCTGTTGCAGGAGGGTCTGAAAATGTACCTGTAATAAAGTAAGCCCTACTTAACAGAGACAACAGTGGTAGATGTGATGAACATGAGTCCATGTGAAGATTATAAGCCCTACATGTGTTAACAATATAAAAACGTATGTTACGCCAAAATTGAACTCATAAAAGCAGAGGTGGTTAGGTAGCATCATAAGAACAAATTAGGTAAATATTATGATATAGAGAATGCAGATTGATATATCTATGTCAATAGATATATCAATATGTATTTTGATATAGAGAATGCAATTTTTTAGTTCAAGATTTTTAAAAAATCCACCATAAAGCCAGTAGAGGAAGACAAAGTGTATTCAAACTTTTAAAGTTTAGACATAGAAATAATGGGATATATATTGCTCCAGTAGGAACCCAAATTCGCAAGTTCCCAGGGCTGCAAGAGACCCAGGGCCAGAAGCAGTCAAGAGGTAGACAGCGATCTGGAAGGTATCCAGAGCTACTGCCATTTATCTAATATCCTAAAGCAGACCCCTGGGAATCCCCTTAGTGTCTTCTGTTCCTCATGTACTATTCCAGTTCCTCAGCAAGGTCTCCCCATTTTAACTGATAAATGTCCTACTTCTCTCTAACTTTTCACTGCCACTGCCCTTGGATACTATCGTCTCTGGTCCAGATCGCATCAGTAATAATTACTAGATGAGAGCCCTGCTGTACAAACATATTTCCCATGTCAGCGGCATCAGCACTATGTGGGAACCTGCCAGATATGCAAATTCTCAGGCCATAACCCAGACCCCCTGAATTACAATCTGCATCTTTTTTTAAAAGATTCTTTAATAATTATTTGAAAGAAAGAGAGATCACAAGTAGGCAGAGAGGCAGGCCGAGAGAGAGGAGGAAGTGGGCTCCCCACAGAGCAGAGAGCCTGAGGTGGGGGCTCAATCCCAGGACCCTGCTTTAACCCACTGAGCCACACAGGCGCCCCTACAATCTGCATCTTAATAAGACTTCCAGGTAATTCATATGCACATACAAGTCTAAGAAGCACTGGACCAAAGGGCATTGGAAACTTCCTCACAATTTTATGGGCCAGTGGTAGTGTAAACAAAAATTAGCTTGTTATGATCTAAAGGTAAAGAGAAACAAGAGCCCTCACTCGTTTTTTTTGTTTGTTTGTTTTGTTTTGATTTTTAAGATTTTATTTATTTATTTGACGGAGATCACAAGTAGGCAGAGAGAGGGGGAAGCAGGCTCCCCACTGAGCAGAGTGCCCAATCCAGGGCTTGATCCCAGGACCCTGAGATCATGACCTGAGCTGAAGGCAGAGGTTTAGTCCACTGAGCCACCCAGGCACCCCAAGAGCCCTCACTTGTTAAGAATACATTTAAATCTTTAAATTCTTCATTGAGGAAGGGTACTCAGTTCCTGCTTCAATTTGTTGAATTTATTTGTAAGTAAGAGTTCTTGAATTGCAGTTTCTGTGTTTGTGGTTTGACTCCAGGTGGTGGGAGGGTAGAGATAGGAATTCTCCTAGATCTCCTTGTGACCCCTAATCTAGCACTATAAAAACCAAAAGGACCAACAGTGTCTTGCTAGTGAAGCAAGTGGGATCTTGAGCAACAACACTATAAAGAATCAGAATATCTATACTAAAAATCTGTGTGTTCAAAAACACAGGTGAATCTCAAAATATTATGTTGAGGGAAAGAAGCCAAAAAATACACACTGCTCTAGAATTGCATTTAAATGAAGTTCAAGGAAAGGTAAAACTAAGCTATGGTGATAGAAGAATAAAGAATGATTACTTCCAGGGAGAGAGATAGTAGCTAAAGAGAAACATTAGGGAGCTTTCTGGGGGTGATGGAATATATCTTAATGTGGGTGGTGGTTATATGGATGTAGACACATACTTTGAGTAGTACACTTAAAGCTTTGTTCATTTCACTCCATGCAAATTATACTTCAGTAAGACAAAAATAAATAAATAAAAATCATGAAGGGGCAGAGGGTGGGAGATAGGGGAGCCTGGTGGTGGGCTTTAGGAAGGGCACGTATTGCATGGAGCACTGGGTGTGGTGCAAAAACAATGAATACTGTTATGCTGAAGAGAAATATAAATAAATAAATAAATTTTAAAAAATCATTGCATTACATCTGAGTTTCATAAAAGGGAAAACTTGGATAGACTTACTTCAGCACAGTATTTTGAAAGTTCATGCTACCAAGTCATGGCTTAAGCCAGAGGTCAGAGAACCAGAGCCTACACTCACCATATTTATTTCAACAACAACAACAACAACAACAACAACAACAACAAGTTGAGTTGGAACACAGACATACCCATTTATAGAGACTATATGTTCTTCCAAGCCTAAAATATTTACTATCTGGTGCTTTCCATAAAAATTTGCCATTGGGGTGTCTGCGTGGCTCAGTGGGTTAAGCCTTTTCCTTTGGCTCATGTCTGATCTGATCTCAGGGTCCTGGGATCAAGCCTAGTCCTGGGATAAAGCCCTGCATCAGGCTTGCTGCTCAGCAAGGAGCCTACTTCCCCCCTCTCTCTGCCTGCCTCTCTGACTACTTGTGATCTCTCTGTCAAATAAATAAATAATCTTTAAAAAAAAATTGCCAAGTACTGACCTAAGCCAATAGTTTGTAACTTCTGGAGGATTCACGTTTGTCTCAGAGAATCCAGTGAAAAAGCTATAGATCATTTCCTCAAGAAAATATACAGGTTCTTAAATATAAAATATTACTTATAATCTCAAGAAGTTCTACCCTCTGAAGCACAGTCATCATTCCCAACTCGAGACCTCCTGTTTGAGGTTACCATCACCATCCACTAAACCACTCTACTGAGAAAAGTCCACAGGTTGGCTCTATGAACCACAAATGATTGAATTTCCTCTTCACATTCTCATTCTCTCCATGGAAGTACTCAGCGTATAGCCAATAATAAAATAAAATTGCAATATCTAGTCCTGCATCAGTCAGTGTATTTTGTTTTCCTTCTAAGTGACAGTCTATATACTAATTAGCCTTAGAATTTTTTCTAAAAATGTCTAATTTGGTACCAAGGTAGAACAAGAACACCAGAAGTGATGAACTGATGGTCCTCAGCCTCAATACCAGAAAAAAAGCACAAAGCTATAGCTTACAGACAAGAGGTGAGCAATGTTACATTCACATGTGAAGATATTGTCATGTTTATTCCACAGACCAAGAATACAGAGAATGTAAAAACATCGGGACCAAACAATGGCATGTATGTGGATACCCTGAGCCCTTTCACAGCAGGGCCATGCACACACATCTATTCAGCCCCTGCAGCACCTTTGAATGTTGTAGGAAACTCATAGACAATAAAGAAATTGATAAATTAAACTAATTTATAAAAACAAATCATTATTTTATAAGTGTTTTCATCTTCCTGGGAGCAACACGATAGTTTAATTCCTTTTGCATTACATAAAAAGACAATTATAAGTGAGGAACACCCCTTGTGTCTCTGTAATGCTTATTTAATATTAATGGGATCACACAACATATATCAAAGGTCTAGTTGGTGGGAGGTCTGCCAACTTATTAGCACCACTTATTGTCCTAAAAGAAAGCACTCACGGAGTCATTTGAGGAGGATATGGCATGATTTGAGCAATTCCTAAATAATAATAATAATGATTATAATACTAATAAGAAAGGATCTTCACACAAAATAAAAACACTCCAGTAAACATGATCTCTGATCTAATGCTAGTTCTACAGTTTTTCATTACTGCCTTCCTAGCTGCTGTATGAACAGTGGGTGGCATTCTACAAAAGCTGATTAATGCTAGGATCTCAAATTGCTGAAAATTGAAGGAATGTGCCCCATGCTGACAATTTGCTAATCAAAAAATTGTCATTTCTAAAAAAACAAACAAACAAAAAAATTGTCATTTCTATCATTGTGCAAGGCTTTAGCCTATATTATTTTCTTCTCAGATGCCATGTTATATATTCTCCCTTCAATGAGATTGAATGCTTTTTTCCTAATAGTAAAAAAGTTTTATGGGTTCATCAGGAGGCTAAATCTCTCTAATTCCAAAGAATCAAACACCAAAGTGGAAGGAATATATTTCTGAATACATTTGCTATTTTTAGTATCAGGTCACTAACAATCCACAGATCTGTGCTGACATGGACCTCCTAATTTTATCAAGAAAGCATTTTATTACCCACACAATTATATATATTTTTAAGATTTTATTTATTTATTAGACAGAGAGATCACAAGTAGGCAGAGAGGCAGGCAGAGAGAGAGGGAAGCAGGCTCCCTGCTGAGCAGAGAGCCTGATGCGGGGCTCCATCCCAGGACTCTGGGATCATGACCTGAGCCGAAGGCAAAGGCTTTAACCCACTGAGTCACCCAGGCGCCCCCACACAATTATATTTTTACAGAAAATTAAATGTGCCAATTCATTTGTGGTCATTAGCATTGTTAAGGCCTCAGAGCAATTGGCATGGATCAGCCTATGCAAAGTGGCCATCTCAGTGTGGACAAATGATGACTATCAGAACAACCATATTTAGAAGCAAAAATGGCTTCTTTAAGGTTGACACTAGTCCCTATGGCTCCTAAGCCACAGGGGACATGGGTCAAACTCTCCAAGTGGCTCTCACCACCACTTCCCCCATGGCTTGAAGTCAAGGTGCACTTCCCTCTTTCATTAGAACATACTGCTAACTTACTCCTCAAAATCCCTTCTCCAGCTCTACAACCTTTACTTCTCCTATAGGCTGAGAGTAACTGCCATTCTTGCAATATTAACATTACAGTCTTTTTGAATATATGATATTTCTAAAGATATTCCAGTAAAGATTAGAAGTATGTGCAAATAATGAAAAACTATCAAACTTGGATAGGCAGATTTGAAGTGAGAAAAGAAAAGAAGAAAAGAGAGAAGGAGGAAGAGAAGGAAAATAGAAAAAGGAAGGAAGGAAGGAAAGAAATCCAAGCCCGAAAATGTAATAATTAAAATGTAGAATTCAGGGATGCCTGAATTCTACAGGTGGCTCAGTAGGTTAAGTGTGTGCCTTCAGATCAGGTCACGATCCCAGGGTCCTGGCATCCAGCCCTGCATCTAGCTCCTTGCTCAATGGGGAGCCTGCTTCTCCCTCTGCTTGCTGCTCCCCCGGCTTGTGCTCTCTCTCCCTTTCCCTCTGACAAATAAATAAATAAAATCTTTTTTAAAAATGTAGAATTCAATTGATGGATTAAATGGCATGCAGTGGGAGAGTTAATGAGCTAGAAAT
>PISX010031088.1:0-17868 GCA_004024625.1 Mellivora capensis
CACAGAGCAATGGTAGGCAGGTTAACATAAGACGTCTCTGTGAGAGGCTGGTGGTCAGCCCTGGGATCAGTAACCACCAGAAGTCTGGGCTCTCTTGGAAGGCTGCATGGATCTGGTTAGTGAATGTTCCAGGAGTGAAGTGGCCGGCAATAGGAGCGGCTCCAGGAGCAGCAGCAAATTTCAGCACAGCTCGCTGGCCAGTATTCCTGGACGATATGACACTAACACCAGCTGGGTTTTTCAATGGCAACAATGGCAGGAGCTGCCAGCAGAAGCTTCTCCCAGGTTCTCCTCAGATTTATGGTGTAGATACCATCACTTTTCCTTCTGTAGATGTACTCTTCCATCTGGAAGTCAAGGTTGGTGCCACCTAAGTGGGTTCCTGCTGCAAGGAATTTGAGGACATCCTCCTCCTTCACTTGCAGGACATCAAGTGCTCCGGACATTGTGAAAGTTTCCCGTTAAGTTACGATGGGAAAGCAAAACAACGCTGTATGGACCCTTCCCTGGGTAACGCGGAAAGGCCATTCTACTTTCTACTTCTATGAATATGACTACTTTAGATCCCTCATATAAATGGAATCTTGCAGTATTTGTCCTTTTGTGACTAGCTTATTTCACTTAGTCTAATGTTCTCAAGGTTCCTCCATATTGTAGCTTATGACAGTATCTCATTTCCTTTAAAAGGCTGAATAATATTCTATTGTATGTACATACCACATTTTCTTTAGGCATTTATCAGTCAGTGGGCATTTAGGTTGTTTCCACCTTTTGGCTATTGTGACTAATGATTCAGTGAACACAGTAGTGCAAATATCTCAACATCCTCTCTTAAATTCTTTTGAATAACCACATGTGGGATTGCTGGCTCATTTGGTAGTTCTGTTATTAATTTTTTCAAGAAACTTCATACTGTTTTCCATAGTGGCTGCCCATTTTTACATTCTCACCAGCAGTACACAAAGATTACAATTTTGTCACTTCTTTACCAACACTCGTTGATATAGATTTTTTTAATAGTGTCCATCATAACAGGTGTGATGTGATATGCATTTCATTTCCCTGATGATTAGTGATATTGAACTTCTTTTCATATACTTGTTAGATATTTGTATGTGCTCTTTGGATAACTATCTATTCAAATCCTTTGCCCATTTTTTAGTCAAGTTATTTTTACTTATTTATTTATTTTTCTCTTGAGTTGTAGAAGTTCTTTATATATTTGGGATATTAAGCCCTTATAAGACATATGCATTGCAAATATTTTCTCTCATTCTGTAGGATGCTTATCATTTTGTTCTTTTTATTTATTTTGCAGTGCAAGCTTTTTATTTGTAGTCTCAATTGTTTACTTTTGCTTTCCTTGCCTATGTTTTCGGTGTCATATCCAAGAAATCATTACCAAGACCAATGTCATGAAGATTTTCTCCATGTTTTCTTCTAGGAATGTTTTGGTTTCAAGTCATACATTTAAGTCTTTCATCCATTTTGAGGTCATTTTTGTGGGTGGTATAAGATAGGGGTCCAAGTTTCATTCTTTTGTGCGTGGATATCCAATTTTCCCAACATTTATTAAAGAGACTATCTTTTTCCCATTGTGTATTCTTGGTGCCCTTGTTAAAGATTAGTTGACCACATATGCTTGGATTTATTTTCTGGGGTTTCTATTCTATTCCGTTGATTTATGTGTCTGTTTTTATGCCAGTATTATACTGTTTTGATTTACTATAGCTTTGTAATACAGTTTGAAATTAGGAAATGTAATGCCTCCAGCTTTGCCCTTCTTTCTCAAGATTGTGTGAGCTATTCAAGGTCTTTTGTAGTTCCATACAAATTTTAGGGTTGTTTTTTTCTCTTTCTGTGAAAAAATGTCACTGCAATTTTGATAGAGATTGTATTGAATCTATAGATTGGGTTATATAGACATAACATGCATTTATTTAAAGAGCTCACATATATTATTGAAATAATGTTTCAACAGAAAATGTAACAATATTCAGTCAGTGAGTTTAATTTGCCCTAGATTGGGAGAACAACTGCTAAATGCTAGGCATTCTACAAGGCACTTTCCATACAGTATTGACAATGATTACAAAGACCCTGCAAAGTAGGTATTTTTAACTGTTTTCCAAATGAGAGTTGAGTGAGTTTCCAGCTAAGCCAGGAAGTGGTAAAACCAGGATTACAAGGCAAGGAGGCCAGAGAAGCATCCTGTGATAAGTTGATTAATCATGTCTCTGTTGTATTTTCCTCTTTTGCAAGGGAAGCAAGTGATTGAAGTCCTCCATTCTGCTCTCTTCATGTTTCTACTTGGGAGTACTTCAGCTGGAATAACTCATTTGGTCTGTTTCTTCACCCCTGGGGGAGTTAGAAATTCTGTCTAGCCAAGTGAGAAGAGTATGAAGAAGATTATTATTACTGCCTATATATTCCCTGTCCACCAATCCAGCTTTTAACAGTAACAAACAGATATTTTTCATCTCTGCCTCTCTGTTTCCTGTGTTTCTGTTTGTTCTGAGCCTGTTCTGAGTAGATGAAATAGGTGTTACTTCTACATAGTGTGTGTGTCCTCTGTCCACTTATATATTCCATACTGTCCCTTGAATATCTATATGGGCCTATTTCTGTCTTTTTAAAGAATTTATTTATTTATTTATTTATTTATTTAGATGGAGCACAAGCAGGGGGAGGGTCAGAAGGAGAGGGACAAGCAGACTCCCCACTGAGTGGGGTTCCCTGATGACATGAGGCTCAATCCCAGGAACCTAAGATCATGACCTGAGGCGGAATCAGATGCTTAATTAACTAAGCCACACAGGCACCCCTATGTGGACCTATTAACACAGCACTGATTGAATAGGAATCTCTCTGTGTACATATCTGTCTCCAAAGAAGACATCCAGCTGGTCAACAGACAGATAAAAAGTCATTTGACATCACTCATCACCAGAGAAATGCAAATCAAAACCACAATGAAATAACACCTCACACTTAGTGAGATTAGTCAGATTGGCTAAAATAAAAACTCAAGAAACAAGTGTTGGCAAGGTTATTGAGAAAAAGGAACTCTCCTCATAGTTGGTGGGAATGCAAACTGGTGCAGCCACTGTGGAAAACAGTATGGAGTTTTCTCAAGAAGTTAAAAATAGAACTACCATATGTTCCAGTAATCCACTACTGGATTTTAACTAAAAAAATATATGCACTCCTATGTTTATTGCAGCATTATTTACAACCGCCAAATTACAGAAGCAGTCCTAGTGGTGTCCACTGATAGATGGATGGATAAAGAAGATGTGATGCATAGACACACACAGACTGGAATATTACTCAACCATAAAAAGAATGAAATCTTGCCATTTGTAACAACATGGATGGACCTAAAGAGTATAATGTTAAGTGAAATAAGTCAGAGAAGGATGACTACCACATGATTTCACTCATATGTGGAATTTAAGGGAGAAAATGAACAAAAGAAAAAAAGAGAGAGAGAAACCAAGAAACAGACTCTTTTTTAAAATTTCTTTTCAGCGTAACAGTATTCATTGTTTTTGCACCACACCCAGTGCTCCATGCAATACATGCCCTCCTTAATACCCACTACCTGGCTCCCCTAACCTCCCCCCCACCGCCCCTTCAAAACCCCTCAGGTTGTTTTTCAGAGTCCATAGTCTCTCATGGTTCACCTCCCCTTCCAATTTCCCTCAACTCCCTTCTCCTCTCCATCTCCCCATGTCCTCCATGTTATTTGTTATGCTCCACAAATAAGTGAAACCATATGATAATTGACTCTCTCTGCTTGACTGATTTCACTCAGCATAATCTCTTCCAGTCCCGTCCATGTTGCTACAAAAGTTGGGTATTCATCCTTTCTGATGGAGGCACAATACTCCATAGTGTATATGGACCACATCTTCCTTATCCATTCGTCCGCGGAAGGGCATCTTGGTTCTTTCCACAGTTTGGCGACTGTGGCCATTGCTGCTATAAACATTGGGGTACATACAGATAGCCCTTCTTTTCACCACATCTGTATCTTTGGGGTAAATACCCAGTAGTGCAATTGCAGGGTCATAGGGAAGCTCTATTTTTAATTTCTTAAGGAATCTCCATACTGTTCTCCAAAGTGGCTGCACCAACTTGCATTCCCACCAACAGTGTAAGAGGGTTCCCCTTTCTCCACATCCTCTCCAACACACGTAGTTTCCTGTCTTGCTAATTTTGGCCATTCTAACTGGTGTAAGGTGGTATCTCAATGTGATTTTAATTTGAATCTCCCTAATGACTAGTGATGATGAACATTTCAAGAAACAGACTCTTAACTCTAGAGAACAAACAGATGGTTACCAGAGGGGAGGTGGGTGAGGGGATGAGTAAAATAGGTGATGGGCATTAAGGAGTGCACTGGTCATGATGAGCACTGGATAATGTATAGAATTGTTGAAGCACTATCTTGTACACATGAAACTAATATAACATTGTATGTTAACTAAATGGAATTAAGATAAGAAAAATAAAATAAACTAAAATAAAACAAGGTGGGAAAATTTTTTTTAAAGGAAGTATGTGTGGGTATTAGGCCCAAGCTTTGTATGAACCTGAAAGGAGTTTGACCTGAGCGTCTTCAGGAAAGAGAGGGAGAGAGAATGAAGAACACTGCTTGAATTTGGCTTTGAAGCCATCTTTCCATAGTTATCACAATGATTGTTGCCCTTCTCCCCTTGAAGCAGGTTCTACTTGGAAAGGCTGCTATAATCCCATTTCTTTTCCTTTTCTTCCATCTGGAGCCACAGACTTCCCTCTTCCTGTATGTATACTGGAAGTCACCATTTAAGAAACCATTCCTGTTCTGGCTCAAGATTGTTTACAGATCATTTACTGGCTAGGGAAGTTCTCATTTGTCGTAGGCAAATTATCACATTAGAGAAATCTAACCTGTGTTTTGTAATTGTTACCTCGTGTTTCATGGCATGTACTCAATCAGTTTTTATCAAATCATCTTTATTTCATCACAGCTTTGGGAAGAATAAGGTAAGAAAATAAAAGCCATCATTTTATAGGTGAAACCAAAGACAAAATAGATTCATTGCTTTACTAATCATTCATCCATGTTTCCCTGGAAAATCAAATGTTGGTGGGCCCAGAATATTCCTGGACCAGGTAACCCACAGGCAAAAGGGGATCCAGAGCATTTTTTTTAATGAAACAGATTTTGTCAAAAATAATATCAAGAGTTGTCCATTTTTCATTTCATCAATTACATCTGCTAGACTATTCTTGGATTTCTATGGCTCCTCTCCCTTTCTTTCTCCGTTTATCCCCACCCTGCACAACAATTACCCTGGCTTTTCCGAATGTTTCTCACAGAGGAGAGATCTGGGGCAATCATAATTATCAGTGGAGAGGGAAACAAAGTCTAATGTTTCAGGTATTATTTATATACAGATTACATGAAAACAACAGCAAGCTCCTCCCTCCAGCTTAGCTATATATCTAAGGGTATGTTGTGGGAGTACAACAAAGGATGATTTTAAGTAGACTATCCTACTAAAGAGTCTGATTCCTGCAGAATTTTGCCTAGGGCTAAGGAAAGACTTTATGGCTAAGGCCTGCTTCTTTTGTGTTAAAGCCACTATAACATTCATATACAAAATGCTATAGCTGTAAACTATTTTAGTTCAATAAATCCTTCTAAGTACATGATACTAAAGAAATATGGGATTTTAGTTTCCCCTTGGGAATTTTATAAAGATTCCTCCTTATTGCCAAGGTATCCTACTTGGATCATGCTATGCTTTTATCCACTAAGAAAAAATATCAGTTGTCTCATGGAATCTCAGAATCCTGGCTTGGTCTTTTGTTTGAGAATATAGAGTAGAACCTCTTCATCCTCAAGCTGACAAATCTGGACAGCTTGTGTGTGTGTGTGTGTGTGTGTGTGTGAGCAAAACAGGCTGCCATCTGTGGTAGTTGGTGCTCTCGGAAGACTTGTTGGAGCAGGAGTTGGTTTGTTTGTGTTCTAAGTTCACATTAATGTCAGCCTAATTGGAAAACCTCAATTTGCCATTGGCAAAATCAGTCATGTGGTACAGGTTCAGCTGGGCTGTAATGAATGTTTGCCATTGCTCTAGAGGAGTTTCAGCTAGGGACTGATTCCTTCATATCAAAAATGTGAAAATCAGGTGAACTACTGAGACCTAATATGTGGGCTTGAATGTGGCCCTTTCTTGGGACCCAACTTGGACAGGGGCCACTCCTTGCTTTGAGTTGTGGGTTAGCCAATCTGTTCTACTTCTCGAATGCTGTTTTCTGTGAGCCACATTGCTCCTTGGTCATTAATAAAATAATATTTTTGGGGGGTGCCTGGGTGGCTCAGTGGATTAAGTCGCTGCCTTCGGCTCAGGTCATGATCTCAGGGTCCTGGGATCGAGCCCCGCATCGGGCCCTCTGCTCAGCGGGGAGCCTACTACCCCCCCCCTCTCTGTCTGCCTCTCCGCCTGCTTGTGATCTCTCTCTCTGTCAAATAAATACATTTAAAAAAATAAAATAAAATAATATTTTTGGTACATATTAAGCTCTTACCTCACTCCTCCATCTGTGGAAGGAAAAAAATCATATGCCAGCCTTTTTGCTTTCAGAAAGTTTCCATCATTTTGCTTTCCGATAGAGGCAGAGGCAGTACATCAATTCAGTGTGCATTTGAGCAAAACAAAGGTCTCACTACACTTTTGATTAAGCTCTGGAGAAGTACACAGCAGACACTGAAAATACAGATTTAGATATGTTTATTTTCTTTCTTTAATACTTTATTTTTACTTCAGACTAAGTATCAATGAGCCCCATTTATGAAATATTAGCTAAAGAGGAAACCATCTTGCTTTGGCTTGAATCTAAAATGACCTAGCCCAAAGAGGAAAGAACCACCTTTGTCCAGGAGTATCAGATGGGCTTTGGAAAAGAATTCATTTCTCCAGCTACTTTGTTTGGGGGAGATAGTTTCACGTAGGTGTGCATGTGCCTAGATGTGTACACACACAACACTCCACTCATATAGATGGACAAAGCCACACAAAAGAACCAATGTTCAAATTTGGGAATGCCCAGCTCCTTTCTTTGAGGGTCTGGCAGCTCAGATTGCTGAAGAAAGAGTATTCTGGAACAATTCTTAGGAAACTGACAGTTACTTGATGTTCTAACACATAGGGCACTTACAGTGTTTTGTCTTTCACTGGTTTAGATTAAACTCCGGAAACCTAGGCATCAAACTTAACTCCCTCTTTTTTCTCACATCACTGACATCCACTCAGTCACGAAGACCTGTCATTTCTAGTCCTAAAATAGCTCTCAAATCCATCCACTCTCCATGTTTACTGCCACTCCACCATCTCACACCTAGACCACTAGAGCAGCTTCCTAACTGCGCTCTCTCGTGCCTGCAGTTCTGCCCAGATGCCTCCAGTTCATTCTCTGCTTTGCAGCACTTTGCAGCCAGGGCACTCTTTCTAAAGCCCAAACTCAATGTCACTCCTTTAATTTAATTTTTGTCAATAGTTTACTGAATAAAATCTAAGTCCCTTGACTGAGATCCTTATGTGGCTCCAGCCTACATAGCTGGCTCTCTTCTCCTATGCCATCCCAACCCTGTCCCAACCTCCCCCCCAACACACACTTGCATCTCTAGAGATACCAAATCATGGACAGTTATTCCAAGTGAAACCTATTCTCTTGTACTTCTATGCTTTTCCACAAACTTTTCTTCCTACCTGGGAGACCCTCCATTTCATCCTTGTCCATTTGGGAAATCCCTGCTCTTTATTTAAGTTAGTTCAAAAGTTTTACTTATAGAAGAAATGCTCCTTGACACCCCAAGCTATTATTTCTTGATGTTCCCACGGCCCCCTTTACATCACACCATTGTGGCCCTGATCATATGTGATCATAATTATCTCCTCTCCTGGGCTAGATGTTCTTTGAGGGCATAAACCATGTCTGATTCTTCAATTTTCTCCCCAGTGTTTAGCATGGGGCATGGACAAAGTTGATGTTCAGTCATCACTGACATGTGACCCTGGGCCTGAAGGACCAAAGGCATTTTTTGTCCTATGAGAAAGAATTTTCTGGTTGGTCCCTTGATATCTCTCCTTTTTAATTGAGGCATAACTGACATGTAACATTGTATTAGTTTCAGGTGTACAATATAATGATTGACTTTTTATATCAGTAAGAAATGATTGCCACAATAAATCTAGTTACCATCCACCATCATACATAGTTACAGAATTCTTTTTCTTATAATAAGAACTTTAAGGATTTTACTCTTAGTATATATGCAATACAGTATTATCAGCTATAGTCACCATGCTGTACATTACATCCTCGTGACTTATTTATTTTATAACTAGAGATTTGTACCTTTGATTTCTTCCACCCATTTCATTCAACCCACCTCACCTCTTCTCTGGAAAGCACCTGGATATATCTTTCAGTCATGGAATGGATGATAAGGATTGCCTTCCCTAGAGCAGCCAGCAAATAGGACACCACAAAGAGGCTCCTTGAGTGGTTCAGAACCGAAAGGAACACTGAGATTGACCAAATTCCAAGCCCAGAAAGCTTTACATTGATGCTGTTTATTGGTACATGTTACTGAAGAACTAATAACAAGAAGAGGGAAAAAAATGTAAAAATGTGGCTGCACTATAGAAAAGGAATGTATGGAATACCAATTGCCATCTTCTTAACATAGCATTCCAGATGCGCCAAAACTGACCCCTGTCCTTCTCTCCAACTTTGCTTCTCCCCCATCTCTTACTCTACCCTCTGGCCATACCAAACCCTATCTCCACTACCCTCATTTTGTGGTATATCCCACTTCCTCCATAATTTTACCCATACCATCTCTCTACCTAGCTTACATTTGCCTTTGCTTTAGGCAACTTCTACCAACACTTTAAGACTTAGCCAAGGACTTACTTCTTCCAGGAAGCCTTCCTCAACTAACCAACATGCACTTACACAACACACACACACACACACACACACACACACACACACATCCAGATATATGTCTGTATAAATCAGGACTCTTGCTCACAAGTAACAGAAATACAACACAAATAAACTTAAGCCAAAAAAAGGTTATTGATACTAATTGAAAAGCACAGCAGTAATTTTAGGCATAGCTAGATCAGGTGCTCAAATAATGTCATCAGCAATCTGTTTTTGTCTCTTAGTTCTGATCTTCTTTATGTTGACTCGGTTCTCCAGTAGGCTTTCCCTACACAGTGGCCAAGATAGTCATAAAGAGGTACAGATTTGCATTTTGCCACTTAGCAACTCCAGTGGAAACACAGACCCACTTTCTCAATAGTCCCAGCAAAACCTAGAGAATTAAGTCCATTCCTGAATGAGTAACAATACCAGAGAAGGAGAATTTTCCAGTTAGCCAGGTGCATTAGGGTTCCCCAGAGAAACAGAGAGGTGAGAAGTCCCATGTTCTATCTGCTGCCTGCAAGCTGGAGAACCAGGAAACTGGTGGTATAATTCAGTCTAAGCCAGAAGGTCTGAGAACCAGGAGCACTGATGTCTACAGACAGGAATAAATAGTGATATCCCAGTTCAAGTCAAAAGCAAATTTGCCCTTCCTCTGCCTTTTTGTTTTATTCAAACCCTCAACAGGTTGGTTGATAACCACAGGCACTGGTGAGGGTGATCTTTTTTATTCAGTCTATTGGTAAAAATGCTAATCTCTTCCAGAGACACCCTGACAGACACACACACAGATATAATGTTTTACCAGATATTTGGGTATCAAGTTGACATGTCAAATGTATGATGTACCCATCTAGGTGGGATAAGATCTGTTACCAGAAGAAGACATTTGGGGCAGCAAAAGCACTATATGTTCACACTTAGTTTTCCTCTTATGTTCTTCCATGTTTCTCTCCCTTTCAATGCTTCTGGTCAGATAGTATCATTTATATTTGTTTATATGTATCTCTTCTTCTAGACTATGAGTTCTCATGTCTATCTCTGTATTGCTAAAGATTGCATGGGGGCTTGGTTTCTAGGAAGTATTCTCAGTCAATGAAGGATAAATGAATGGCCTTGCTGTGCATTTTGAAAAGATGATTAAATTACATGGAGCTATACTGAAGGCTAATCCAGGCAAATAGTTTAATTTGATAATTAGGCAAATTAATAACGTAAGTCTGATTTATTTGATTAAATGCACAATTATTACTGGGTTGTGGTAAAGAGGCATAGTGAACAGTTCATTCACCATTCCAAAATTATATAATAAATGCTTTTCTAAGGCACTGTGCTAGAGGCTAAGATTAGCCTCTCCCTATTAATTAGTCCTTTAACATTAATGAGAGTCAGTAGTGTGTAGTGATTGTATATGTGGGCTCTAGGGTCCTGGATTAAATAAAATCCTAGTGCTTGCATTTACTAGTTAAGTGCCCTTAGCTAGTTAGTTAATCATTGTGCCTAGTTTCTTCTTCTATCAAATAGGAATAGAACCTACCATAGAGGGTTATTATGAAGATTAAATGTAGAAATGAATGTAAAGAGTTGAGAAGAGTACCTAGAACATTTTTAAGTGCTTAATAAGTGTTAGTTCATGATTAGGTATTAACCGAATCTTCTCTCCACCTAAATATTGCTTTACTCATTATGCTTGACCTGAGGTAAGACTCTAGGTTAGGGATTTAAAATTGAGCCTAAATACAACTTCTGGGCTTCAAGAAAGGAAAATAAGACAGAATAGAAGCTTCTCTCAGCCCTGGCAGAATTATATTCGGAAATAGAAAAGAGAACATTGGCTTTCTTAGTGTGAAATTACCATTTCCCAGTGAGCCACTAGTCCAAGCTTAATGGGTATAGAGAAGGAAGAAGTGGTCTTTTCTGTTGGGGAAAAGGTGGTGTGCCACCAGGTGGTTCCTGGTGTACCACAAGGGCTAGGAGATAAGTCTTAAATCCCAACATTGCCACTCTGTGTGGCTCACTAGGAGAAATCAGAGTATAAGCAAACAGTTTGGGTGGCTCAACAGGGTTTTCTAGCAACATATACAAGTTCTAAGTGGGCTCTTTGATTTAATGAAGAGAGAATGTTTTGTGGCCAGCAAACCTGGGTTAAAAATCCAAGTTCTCCTCTTTAATGACTATGGCATGTTGGGAAATAATAATGATCACACTTCAGACCTTTGAGTGCTCACTATGTGTCTGTAATTATGCGAAGCACCTTGTATATATTGTTTTCTTCAATCCTTGCAAACAACCTTATAAGGTAGATTCCTCTATTACTATCTTCTTCTTTTTGACTATTTTGGAAATACTTATTTTTAATTAAAAGAATAAGAGAAAATCCTTGTAAAAGAAATATAAACTGTACAGAAATCTTTATATTCCCACCCAAACCCACCCCAAAGTAAATGTGAAAACTTTTTGTTCTATATAATTTCCAGAACTGTTTCTATGAATACACAAACATATATAGATAGCAATATATAGATTTGAGAAAAAAAGAAACAGTCCATGAATACTGTTCTACAATTTGCTTTTTTGGTTTTGTGATATATCATGGACATCTTCTCATGTCAGTACATTTGGATCTATCTTATACTTTTTAATGAGTATGGAGTATTCCATTATTTGGCTGTACAATAATTTAATAACTATCCTAATATTGATGGACATTTAGGTTTCCAATTTTTTATACTGCAAACTATGCTGCAACACTTTTAAACTTATATTTTAGGATAATTTTATGAATATTGCTTTAAGATAGGATAAATTTATAAAGATATAATAATGCTGGGTCACAAATATACACACTTAATATTTTGATCAAGGCTGTCAAATTGCTTTCCAAAAGTCCATCGTTCTTTTTATGTTTTTGAATAACATTTAGTTAAAATATAATGAATTGCCGAAGAGCTATTAAATATGATAACTTTCCTATGTTGTTCAGGATAGCTACCTAGTTTTCCAGTGGACCTTAAATAATTATTAATAAAGTAACATTAATATCACCTTGATTAAGCTTTCAAAGGAATGAATGGAGAAGTAAAGTTTTGAATTTTTAAGGTTATTTTATTTTTATTTTTAATGATTCAACAATTCTTTACATTACTCATAGTTCATCATGATAAGGATACTATTAATCCCCTTTATATATTTTACCTGTTCCCCCTACTGATCTGCCCTCTGGTAACCAGTACTACTTCTTAATTTTAATTAATCTGACTACAAATTAGTTTCTTTATGAGGGAGGTACTACCGGGTTAATTACAGAATAAAGGAAACTCTGGTACCAATGGTCTTTTCAGTTCATCCTCAAACTGTGATTCTGTCTTCTATGTCCTGATTACATGTGCCACGTACCAGGTCTCCCAACACTGCTGATGTTCCTCCCCACTCTCCATTTTATCTTCCCAACTGGACCTGCCAGGCTGGCCATATTTCCACTCATCATCTCATTATGGAAAAATGGATTTGAAATGAACTGAAAAGCCAGCCTCTTGGGAGACCTTCATGTACACGAATACCCCTAAAGAGATTTTATTTTTTGTTATTGTAAGTTCTATTTTTATTGAGGTTCAATTGACATACAATATTATGTTAGTTTCAGACGTACAACATTGTGATTTGACATTCATATACACTGTGAAATGATTGTTGCAATAAATCTAGTTATTATCTGTCAACATAAAAAGTTAATTACAATATTATTGAGTGTATTCCCCATGTTGTACATTACACCCTGTTGTACATTACATAGAAACTGGAAGTTTGTATTTCTTGATTCCTTTCACTCAACCCCCCCTCCTCTCTGGCAACCACCAACCTGTTCTCTGTATTTGTGAGTCTGGATTTTGTTTTGTTTTGTTTGTTTGTTTCATTTTCTGGATTTCACATATAAGTGAAATCACATGGTATTTGTCTTTCTTTGTCTGACATTTCACTTAGCATAATGCTGTCAAGGTCCATCAATGTTGTTGCAAATGACAACATTTTATTCCTTTTTTGGATGTGTAGTATTCCATTGTGTATGTGTGTGTGTATATAAATCTTTATTGTGTGTGTGTATATATATATATATATATATATATATATATATATATACATATATATAATTTCTTTAATCATTTATCCACTGATGGACACTGAGGTTGCTTCCATATCTTGGCTATTGTAAATAATGGCACAATGAACACAGGGGAGCATATATCTTTCAAATTAGTGTTTTCCTTTTCTTCAGATAGATAGTGAGTAGTGGAGTCAGTGGATCATATGGTAGTTCTATATTTTTCATTTTTTAGATTGAAGTATAATTGACACACAATGTTATATTAGTTTCAGGTGTACAGCATATTGATTTGACAATTCTATACACTATTTTTAAAGATTTTATTTATTTGAGAGAAAGAGAGTGCACACACAAGTTAGGGGGAAGGGTAGAGGGAGAGGGAGAATCAGTCTCCCCACTGAGCAGGGATTCCCCAGTGTGGGGCTCAATCCCAGGACCCTGGAATTATGACCTGAGCTGAAGAAAGATGTTTAACTGACTGAGCCACCCAGGCACTCCTATAAATTAATTGTAATTTTTTGAAGAACTTCCATACTTTTATCTATTTTATTTATAAATATAAATATATTCACCAATTTACATTCCCACAAACAGTGTGCATGAGGATTCCTTTTTCCCTGCATCCTCACCCAACATTTGTTATTTCTTGTGTTTTTATTTTAGCCATTCTTCAGGTGTAAAGTGATACCTCATTGTGGTTTTAACCTACATTTCTCTGATGATGAGTGATGTTGAGCATCTTTTCATGTACTTGCTGGCCATCTGTTCCTCTTCTTTGGAAAAATGTCTATTCAGATCCTCTGCCCACTTTTTAATCAAATAGTTTTTTATTTTTTCTATTGTTATTGAGTTACATGAGACCTTTATATATTTTGGATATTAAGCCCTGAAAGGGATTTTAAACTGTGGCCAGTAATTTTGCTCCTTATTTGTAACTTTTATTTTACTGCCATCTTCACACAATCTTGAGTATGTATCTAATCATAGAAACAATAAAGATTAAGACTAAATTTAAAACATGGAAAGAAAAATAGCAACCCAAAAAATCTGTCTGCTAGTGATGAGCTTGCACTCTTACAACTGTAATGCAAATAGGTCTGATCCCTTGAGAAAACAGTTTGGTAATTTGCATCAAGAGCCATAATTATGTTCCTGCCCTTTGACACTACAATGCCTCCCCGGGAATTCTATCCTAAAGACAGAGTTCAGCAGAAGGAAAACAAAAGTCTATAGACTTGGTATAGTGTTTTATATTAATTTTACAAGTTTTCTGTTGAAGCTCCTTATCTAATCTAATTTGGAGTATACCTCCCTCCTGATTCTCTTATAATATATTGTTATGTATTAGAGACTAATAAACATTTATATTAAAATATGAAAAAAAAGTCTATAGACACAGAGATTGTCAGTTCAGTATTACTTTAACTAATGAGAAACTGGAAATAATTTTAAAGCTGGACAACTTGATGTATGCTAGGGTCCACCAATAAATGAAACAGGAATGATAAAAGGTTCAATTCATTATGTTAAATGAGCAAAGCAAAATACAAAATAGTTACAACCAGGTAAAATTGTCTTAATATGGACACAACCTAAAAAGGACTATAGAAAATGAAAATTTTTGCATTAAGATAGTAGGCCATATTTTAGTTTCTTCCTTCCCACTTCAATGTGATTATTGATTTCAGAAGTTTTAACATGTGTTTGGTCTGGGGGTCAGAAGTGGGAAGGAGTTAAGGAAAGAATTTTAAATGCCAGCCCTCTTAACTCTATTTCCTACTCATTACCTTACAAGTAAAGCCAACCAAGAAAACAAATTAATTTTGTGTTTAAATGAAAAGATATAGAGCACACACACCTACTCATCCTATCCAATATGTGTACTCATATGCTTCCACTCCTCAGCCTTTCCTTTCCTTGTCTACTGTGGCACACAGCAGGGCATAAAAGCAAACACACTCAAAAAAGAAAAAAAAACAGCAAACACACTCGTATTTCCATCCCAAATTGGCCACTATCAGCTGTGTGACCTTAAGCATCTTACTTTAACTTGTCCAGAGCTTGGTTTGTTCATTTGAATAATGGGGCTAAGAATGATACTTAAATTTTCAGATGGTATGAGAATTAAATAAATTAAGGTATACAAAGTGCTTAACACAGTACCTGGTATGATGTAAATGCTCAATAAAAAATAGCTTCTGGCAACAAAATTGGGATAATACTAGCACCTACATTATAAGGTTTATAGCAATGAAATGGAAAGATAAATCTCAAGGCCCTGGCCTAACAGATGCTAAATGTCATTATCAAAAATTGTTGCAGTGGGCAGTCTCATCCAATAACAAATTACTAGATGATAGAGAGGGTATTTAATGCTCATTGTGATCCCAAGTAGACTCTTACCTGGAGAGAAATACCTGTCAAAATTCCTTCTAAGCAAGCAGTATGCATCTTGGTGATCTGAAGGTCAAGGGGAGCCTGAGATGGTGACTCAGCAGGAAAACATGAGCAGAATAAAGATGAAGCTTTTTTCAAAACCATGAAGAAACCAGAAAGTAAACAGGATGATTAATGCAGATTGTACAAATCCATGGGGCAGTTCTCAAAGGAGTATGCTAAGAGGTCAGAAACAAGTCAGATAGAAAACCTTAAAAGCAAACTTAGGGGAGTTGAGTAGAAGTGGGGGGTGTGATATGAGGTGAGATAAAAGTCTAATAATAATAGCTAATCTATACTTAGAATTTACAGTGTTAGGGATTGTGCTAAGCAATTCATGTGCATTAGATTATTTTTATCTTCCTTATCATCTTATGAGATAAATTTTTATTATTACCTCCATGTTATAGTCTGGACCCAGGTATGCCTGACTAAAAACTTTTAAGTATACCAAACCTCAAAAAAGTATCTTCTGGAAGTAAGCCATTGAATCATTTTTAGAGTGTCCAAAATTTAATTCATGATCGTTTCTCAGGGAATCCATTCTTTGTTCTATACTTCTCATTATAGCACTACCATTAATCCAAGACAGAAACTTGGAGGCCTCTTTTGAGTTTTCATTCTTTACTGAATTAGCCATTAAGGCCTTCCAGTTTTACTTCTTAAATACTTTGTTTTGTTTTGTTTATTTGTTTGGTTGTTTTTACTTCCTAAATACTTTTAAATCCATCTTTTTCTCTCTACTTCCTACAATCCATGCTTTCATTTCCTCTCCTACATGGACATTTCTAGTATTGTCCTATCTGGGTTCCCTGCATCTAGGTTTGACTTCCTTGTAATCAATCCTACAAACTGCAGCCAGCATGATCTCTTTTCTTTTATTTTCTCTTTTGTACAAAGTAATCCTTCAAAAAATGCAAATCTGACCATGTAATTTCCCTACCCCAAACTTCCAGTTGTTTCATTGTCTTCCTCAGTTCCTCTGAGTGATATTCATGACCTGACTCTCCATGTCCTCCTTAATCATGCCTACTTCCCTGGCTTCCTCTCCTGCCACTCTATATCCACTGAACTTCATATAGTTCCTTCTTAATTCACTTCACTAGTCCACGACCTCATGACTGCTTCGATAATTCCTTCTGCCAAGTTCACCCTTTTCAACTCCTTTCCTCTGAGACTTTGAGTCTCAGGTTAGGCATCAGCACCTCCAGAAAGACTTTTCTGACCATTAACTGTGCTAAGTCTTGTTTACCCTCTGCCCTGCTCACCCTATATCTGACCACTTACTACAAATATTGAAATGATCCTTGTGGCTATGGATTATGCCCTATTCACCATTATACCCCCAAAACCTAGTGTATCCCTAATCCATAATTTGGTTTTCATATATGCCTTTGAACTGTTGCAAGCGCTTGAATTCTGTAACAAAGTAATATGCTTGAAGTATAGAAACCAGAGACACCTAACAGAAATAACTACCATTTATGAAGCATTTATTATGTTGTGATCTCCAACCCTGGTATTACTAGTGCCCATCCTGTCTTATTTTTCTCCATAGCTCTTATCACCATCTGTCATATTATATATTTTATTTCTTTTGTTGTTTCTCTTTTTTTAATTGTTTTTTCTTTTTTCTTTTTTCTTTCTTTATTTTTATTTCATTTCTTTTCAGTGTAACAGAATTCATAGTTTTTGCACCACACCCAGTGCTCCATGCAATGCGTGCCCTCCATAATAACCACCACCTGGCTCCCCCAACCTCCCATCCACCACCCCTTCAAAACCCTCAGGTTGTTTTTAAGAGTCCATAGTCTCTCATGGTTCATCTCCCCCTCCAATTTCCCTCAACTCCCTTCTTCTCTCCACCTCCCCATGTCCTCCGTGTTATTTGCTATGCTCCGCAAATAAGTGAAACCATATGATAATTGACGCTCTCTGCTTGACTTATTTCACTCAGCATAATCTCTTCCAGTCCTGTCCATGTTGCTACAAAAGTTGGGTATTCATCCTTTCTGATGGAGGCATAATACTCCATAGTGTATATGGACCACATCTTCCTTATCCATTCGTCTGTGGAAGGGCATCTTGGTTCTTTCCACAGTTTGGCGACTGTGGCCATTGCTGCTATAAACATTGGGGTACAGATGGCCCTTCTTTTCACCACATCTGTATCTTTGGGGTAAATACCCAGTAGTGCAATTGCAGGGTCATAGGGAAGCTCTATTTTTAACTTCTTGAGGAATCTCCACACCGTTCTCCAGAGTGGCTGCACCAACTTGCATTCCCACCAACAGTGTAAGAGGGTTCCCCTTTCTCCACATCCTCTCCAACACACGTTG
>PISX010031089.1:0-17848 GCA_004024625.1 Mellivora capensis
GTGGCTAGAGGAAACTAACAAATATCAGTGCCAGACAAGTAATGTCAATAAATGTATTTGCCCTCCCCACACCTCTTTCAGCTCTAAAGGAGGAGCAGAGAGGTAGTCTCTGGAGTGAGAAAAGAGAAGCACTCTCTGAAGAAATCAAAGAAAGAAGCTGATTAGCCCCCTCTTTCCACAGCTGGTCTCACAACCTACGGAAGGGGAGAATCCTTAGCATCAGTGAACTTGAAAATTCTATTTCGTGAAAATAAATATTCAAATGACCTGAAAAAAAAAGAAAATGTCATTTAATTAACAAATATACTTCGTGATAAGGCAGATTTTATTTAAAGTCAATATATTTAAATCACAGGTAAGGAAGATTTGATTTTATAAAACCACCAAATATTGGCATTGGAAGGGAAACTAGGAGTCAGTGAGAATAATCCTATATTTAAATCATGAATCAAATTATTAACTACAACATCTCTGACATTTTTCTTGGAAAAGTGTTTTCTTGCTCTTTGCTGTAGACTTAATGCAAGTTCTTCAACTTAGCAGTAGATGTACATTTCATTTTAGAAGGTACACACTAGTACATTTTAAAGCAATATATCTGGTGTTATATGTAAACAATGAATCTTGGAACACTGCATCATAAACTAATGATGTACTGTATGGTGACTAACATAACATAATAAAAAATGATTTTTTTAAAAGGCAATGTATCATTTTTTCACTTTTTTCAGATTAATTTTGCACTTACATGAGGAAAATAAATAATGTCTTTTTTTATTTGCTAAAGCTAATTGAAGTAGATGGTTGTGAAGTCATTGGAAGGCAAATCACTTACTATTCAGCAGACTAATCATCGATATTGTTAAGTTATTTTTGTCCAGACCATATTTTAAAAAGGAAATTAAGGTGTTTTATTTAACAAAAACAATCCTTTCTGAAATATTTTCCTTTGCTAAAATACATACATTTATTTTAACAAGAAATGAATATGAACTCTCAAACTATTCACTTAGTGATGTCTCTGTATATTTAACTACAGTTTTAAATAAAATCAAGTCCCTTTCCACCCATAAAATTAAAAATAATTTATTAAAGAACTTGGTTTTCATCTTCAAATTCCTATTTGTACACTTGAGATACGAATATTCTTTTTTATATTTTCAAAATTCTCAAAAATGAAAATGTCTAATGGGAGAAAATAATCCCTCTTTATCTGTATAATAAGCTTTCTAGGATTAAAACCCAGATCCATCACTGTGAGCATCTGAATTCAAGTATATATGGGCTTTCTATTCATTTGCCAGTGTGACTTTGCTGAAGCCTCAACAGCAAAACTATATTATTGAAGGATTGACCATTGACAAATATTTTCTGAGTGCCTGCTTTTTTAAAAAAATTTATTTATTTGTCAGAGAGAGGGAGAGAGAACTAGCGACAGGCAGACAGAGTGGCAGGCAGAGGCAGAGGGAGAAGCAGGCTCCCTCCTGAGCAAGGAGCCCAATGTGGGACTCGATCCCAGGACACTGGGATCATGACCTGAGCCGAAGGCAGCCGCTTAACCAACTGAGCCACCCAGGTATCCCTGAGTGCCTGCTTTATACCCAGTGTTGTGCTGGAGGCTGGGGATGTAAAGATAATTCCAATTCAGATCCAGTCCTTATAATTGAGTTCAATGGTGGAGACACAGATGCTAAAAAAGCAGTTATAATGCAATGTGCTAATAGAGGATTGTACACAACATAGAGAACAAATTGACTAACACTGCCTTAGGAAGCCAGGGAAGTCTTCACAAGGAACTGAGTTAGGAGTTGAACTGATAGATAAATAGGAGGTCACTAAGCAGAGCTAGTGGGAAGGGCATTCCAAGCAGAGGGAATAACATGTACAAAAGCATGGAGGTATGAATAAGCATGGCATATTAGGAAACTTTTTAAAAGGTTAGTATGACTGGAGGGTACACATGTGGTAATTAAGTGATAGAATATGAAGTTGAAAGTATGAATCAGCTGTAGCTTGTGAAGAACCCTGTATGCTAATGATGTAAGGATGCTTTTCCTGTAGGCATTGAAATGTTATTAGTGGTTTTCAACAAGGAAATGATAGGATGAGTTTTCTAGCTTTTAAAAAGATCACACCAGCTGTGATATGAAGGATTAAATAGGGTCAACAAGACTAAAGTAGTGAAACTGGTGAGTTTTCCACAATAGTCTAGAATGAGGGTTTGGCTTAGAAGAGTGGCAGAAGGAGAAAAAAGGAAGGGAGCATATCCAAAAGAGACTGTTGATTTGGATACCGGAGAGAAGGGAGAAAAGGATGACTCAGATTTTCAGGGTACAGGGTGAAATTGAAAGGAGGGTAACAAGTTCAGTTTGAAAGTCATGAAAGATAGAGATGAGATAGCTATGTAAAGAGGGCATGTTCTGTACTTATTTAGTTCAGAAATCTATGGTAGATAATGTTGTGGCAGGATGCTTCTAGACTTTTATGTCAGATTCTGTCTTTTCGTCTTGGCAAGGTCCAATTATTAACAATTCTCTGAGAGAGAGCATCACATACTCTAGTGTGAAGGTACCTTGTAAACCTTTGAGACTTGTTGATTTGTTAAGAACACTTTTTCTGAGAGGTTTTACTATCATTATACTATAATTTCTATTTCACATGAATCTCAGAATGCACAAAGATTGGTTCTCCGGTCCCTATTGAATAAGTGTCTATTTTCTAGGCAAGGCCCTGTACTGGATGCTGAAGATACCAGGATGAGTGAAATTTAGTTTCAGCCCTTCCAGTTCTCAAGGCCTAGTGAGAAGTACATAGAAATCTTTCTGGTATTCCCTCAAACATTAAAGTAAACTCCCTGTTCTTCTGGAGTTTAACCCAGATTTGGGGAGAAGGTGGGTAAGCTTTGAAAAGAAGGCCCCATTGTCTTTCTAACTTAAGGTCATATTAAGGTGAAATTCTCACAGAGACTTCAACTTCATCAGCTATTCCTTTACAGTTTTACAGCAAGAAGTGGACTATTGATTTTTACTTACTTAGAAATGTTTGTATCATACAGATTTTTGTCTTTATTTTGGGAGAACAGAATTCTAATTACAATGGCTAAAACACCAAGGTCATTAAAGCACTTAATTATCACCAAACTGATTATATATTTTTCTCACATGTGTACTTTATTTTTTTTCTTTCTGTGCAAGTAATAGAAAGCCCCAAAGCAAAGAGGCTTTCAAGAATGAGCCTGCTGGGGGTACAGAAGTTAAATGCCCAAATCTTGGTTTTGGCTCAAGTCATGATCTCAGGGATATGCGATTGAGCCCTGAGTTGGTCTCTGCAGTGTGGAGTCTCCTTGAGATCATCTCCCTCTCCTTCTGCTCCCACATATCTCAAATAAATAAATAGCTAAATAAAGAAATAAATAAAATCTTTAAAAAGAGAATGCGCCTGCTGAAGCATAACTTAGGTTATTGTACTTGCTCTTATACAAAGTAGTATTTCTTTTTTTTCTTTCCATTTTAAAAATAATGTGAATTTTCTCATATTATTCTTTTCTTGGATTTTTTATTTCATCTCATTTGATACAAAGAAAAAAGCTTTTGGCAAAACCTAATACCTTTTCATGATAAAAAAGAATTAATTAGGGGGAGACAAGATGGCAGGGAACTAGGAGGAGGCGCCGTTTCAACCTGTAACCTAAAGTGAGCTGATTACCTACCAAGGAACTCTGATCACTCATGAAATCAGCCTGAGATTAGAATTATACACTTTTGGATCTCTACAGGGGCAGAAGATGCCAGTGGGCAGGTAAAGCAGAGTGGGAACATTGGAATGATATCAGAAGATAAACAAAAGGGGGAAGGAGCCACCAGAAGCGACCCATTGGAAAGTAATACCCCAATACAAGAGTGCCCTGCGACTGGGGACCAGCATTAACTTGGAGTCTGGTTGAAAGCACTCAAAAAGAGCAAAGGATGGTGGGGGGGAAATTGTGGGAATGGGGGTGGTTGGGGACAGGGGCTTAAGTCCCCGGAACCAGGACAGCCATTCCTGGCGCTGAGCCAGAGAGAGTGCGGTGAAGAAACCCAGTCTTGGTCCCTGAGCCGCGAGTGCGCTGCCTAAGAACTCCTGGGTACATCTCCGTGAGGGGCCAGGAGCCTTCCCAGCCAGCAGAACCACAGCCCTTGGCACTATCCACGCATGCAGACCACGTGACCGGAATTTGAGTCGTGCCCCACACCCTCCCCTGAGAGAGGCGCATGCAGGCGCCAGCCCGGCGCTCTCGGACCCGGAGAGTCTGAAGCTCAATCACAAGCTGGTTTTTTGAAAGAATCAATAAGATCGATAAATCATTGGCCACACTAATCCAAAAAAAAAAAAAGAGAGAAAGCTCAAATTACTAAATTTATGAGTGAAAAGGGAGAGATCACAACTAACACCAAGGAAATAGAAAAACCATCAGAAGTTATTATCAACAGTTATATGCCAATAAGTTAAGCAATCTAGATGAAATGGATGCATTCCTGGAAAACTATAAACTCCCAAAATTGAACCAGGAAAAAATTGACAACCGGAATAGACCAATATCTAGTAACAAGATTGAAGCAGTGATCAAAAACCTGCCAAAACACAAGAGCCCGGGACCTGACGGATTCCCGGGGGAATTCTACCAAACTTTCAAAGAAGAAATAACACCTATTCTCCTGAAGCTGTTTCAAAAATTTGAAGCAGAAGGAAAACGTCCAGACTCTTTTTATGAAGCCCGCATTACCCTGATCCCCAAACCACGCAAAGACCACACCAAAAAGGGGAATTTCAGACCAATATCACTGGTGAATATGGGTGCTAAGATTCTCAACAAGATCCTAGCAAACAGGATCCAAGAGCACATTAAAAAGATTATCCACCATGACCAGGTGGGATTCATCCCTGGGTTACAAGGATGGTTCAACATTCGCAGATCAATCAGTGTGATAGAACAAATCAATAAAAGAAGAGAGAAGAACCACATGGTCCTCTCAATTGATGCAGAAAATGCATTTGACAAAATCCAGCATCCGTTCCTGATTAAAATGCTTCATAGTTCAGGGATAGAGGGAACATTCCTGAACTTCATAAAATCTATCTATGAAAGACCCCCACAGCAAATATCATCCTCAATGGGAAAAAGCTCACAGCCTTCCCGTTGAGATCAGGAACACGACAAGGATGCCCACTCTCACCACTCTTGTTCAACATAGTACTAGAAGTCCTAGCAACAGCAATCAGACAGCAAAGAGAAATAGAAGGTATCCAAATTGGCAATGAAGAAGTCAAACTCTCTCTCTTCGCAGATGACATGATACTTTATATGGAAAATCCAAAAGTCTCCACCCCCAAACTACTAGAACTCATACAGCAATTCAGTAATGTGGCAGGATACAAAGTCAATGTACAGAAATCAGTGGCTTCCTTATACACTAACAATGAAAATACAGAAAGGGAAATTAGAGAATCGATTCCATTTACTATAGCACCAAGAACTATAAGATACCTGGGAATAAACCTAACCAAAGAGGTAAAGGATCAATGAAATTGAAGAAGACATGAAAAGATGGAAGACCATTCCATGCTCTTGGATCGGTAGAATAAACATTGTTAAAATGTCTATACTGCCTAGAGAAATCTATACTTTTAATGCCATTCTGATCAAAATTCCATGGGTATAATTCAAAGAGCTGGAGCAAATAATCCTAAAATTTGTATGGAACCAAAAGAGAACCCGGATTGCTAAGGAAATGTTGAAAAACAAAAATAAAACTGGGACATCACATTACCTGATTTCAAGCTTTACTACAAAGCTGTGATCACCAAGACAGCATGGTACTGGCATAAAAACAGACACATAGACCAGTGGAACAGAGTAGAGAGCCCAGATATGGACCCTCAACTCTATGGTCAAATAATCTTCGACAAAGCAGAAAAAAATACACAGTGGAAAAAAGACAGTCTCTTCAATAAATGGTGCTGGGAAAATTGGACAGCTATATGTAGAAGAATGAAACTCGACCACTCTCTTACACCGTACACAAAGATAAACTCGAAATGGATAAAGGACCTCAACGTGAGACAGGAATCCATCAGAATCCTAGAACATAGGCAGTAACGTCTTCGATATCAGCCACAGCAACTTCTTGCAAGATATGTCTCCAAAGGCAAAGAAAACAAAAGAGAAAATGAACTTTTGGGACTTCATCAAGATCAAAAGCTTCTGCACAGCAAAGGAAACAGTCAACACAACAAAGAGGCAACCCATGGAATGGGAGAAGATATTTGCAAATGACAGTACAGACAAAAGGTTGATATCCAGGATCTATAAAGAACTTCTCAAACTAAACACATACAAAACAGATGATCATATCAAAAAATGGGCAGAAGATATGAACAGACACTTCTTCATTGAAGACATACAAATGGCTATCAGACACATGAAAAAATGTTCATCACTAGCCATCAGGGAGATTCAAATTAAAACCACATTGAGATACCACCAGTTAGAATGGCCAAAATTAGCAAGACAGGAAACAACGTGTGATGGAGAGGATGTGGAGAAAGGGGAACCCTCTTACAATGTTGGTGGGAATGCAAGTTGGTGCAGTCACTTTGGAGAACAGTGTGGAGATTCCTTAAGAAATTAAAAATAGAGCTTTCCCAAGGGCAGAAATGAACTATTGGGATTTCATCAAGATTAAAAGCTTTTGCACAGTAAAGGAAACAGTTACAAAAACCAAAAGACAACTGACAGAATGGGAGAAGACATTTGCAAATGACATATCAGATAAAGGGCTAGTGTCCAAAATCTATAAAGAACTTATCAAACTCAACACCCAAAGAACAAATAACTCAATCAAGAAATGGGCAGAGGACATGAACAGACATTTCTGCAAAGGAGACATCCAGATGGCCAACAGACACATGAAAAAGTGCTCCACATCACTCGGCATCAGGGAAATACAAATCAAAACCACAATGGGATATCACCTCACACCAGTCAGAATGGCTAAAATTAACAAGTCAGAAAATGACAGATGCTGGCAAGGATGCGGAGAAAGGGGAACTCTCCTACATTGTTGGTGGGAATGCAAGCTGGTGCAACTGCTCTGGAAAACAGCATGGAGATTCCTCAAAAAGTTGAAAATAGAACTACCCTATGACCCAGCAATTGCACTACTGGGTATTTACCGTAAAGATACAAATGCAGTGATCCGAAGGGGCACATGCACCCGAATGTTCATAGCAGCAATGTCTACAATAGCCAAACTATGGAAAGAACCTCGATGTCCATCAACAGATGAATGGATAAAGAAGAAGTGGTATATATACACAATGGAATACTATGCAGCCATCAAAAGAAATGAAATCTTGCCATTTGCAATGACGTGGATGGAACTAGAGGGTATCATGCTTAGTGAAATAAGTCAATCAGAGAAAGACAACTATCATATGATCTCCCTGATATGAGAAAGTGGAGATGCAACATGGGGGATTGGGGGGGTAGGAAAAGAAGAAAAGAAACAAGATGGGATCGGGAGGGAGACAAACCATAAGTGACTCTTAATCTCACAAAACAAACTGAGGGTTGCTGGGGGGAGGGGGATCAGGAGAAGGGCGTGGGGTAATGGACATTGGGGAGGGTATATGCTATGGTTAGTGCTGTGAAGTGTGTAAACCTGGTGATTCACAGACCTGTACCCCTGGGGATAAAAATACATTATATCTTTATAAAAAATAAAAATTTTTTTTAAAAAGCAGAAAGTGAAGAACTTGTCTGGGGCAAAAATTAAGTACAGATCCACATATATGTATGTCCATGTATGTGTGTCTATGTTTGGAGGAAAAAATAAACCATAGAAAAGCATGATGAATAAAATAACAAGTACTGTTTGAAAAAAAAAAAAGAGCTTCCCTATGACCCTGCAATTGCACTACTGGGTATTTACCCCAAAGATACAGATGTAGTGAAAAGAAGGGCCATCTGTACTCCAATGTTTATAGCAGCAATGGCCACGGTCGCCAAACTGTGGAAAGAACCAAGATCCCCTTCAACAGATGAATGGATAAGGAAGATGTAGTCCATATACACTATGGAGTATTATGCCTCCATCAGAAAGGATGAATACCCAACTTTTGTATCAACTTGGATGGGACTGGAAGAGATTATGCTGAGTGAAATAAGTCAAGCAGAGAGAGTCAATTATCATATGGTTTCACTTATTTGTGGAGCATAACAAATAACATGGAGATGGAGAGGAGAAGGGAGTTGAGGGAAATTGGAAGGGGAGATGAACCATGAGAGACTATGGACTCTGAAAAACAATCTGAGGGTTTTGAAGGGGTGGGGGGTGGGAGGTTGGGGGAGCCAGGTGGTGGGTATTATGGAGGTCACATATTGCATGGAGCACTGTGTGTGGTGCATAAACAATGAATTCTGTTACGCTGAAAAGAAATTAACAAAAATTAGAATTAATTATACTAGGTATAAGAGGGAACTTCCTCAACATAATATAAGCCATATATTAAAAAGCCCACAGATAACATAATATTCAATGATGAAAGACTAAAAGCTTTTACTCTAAGATCAGGAAGAAGGTAAGGATTCCCACTTTCACAATTTCTATTCAATATTGGAATGGAAGTGTTATCCAGAGTAGTTAGATAAGAAAAAGAAATACAAAGCATCCAAATTGGAGGGGCCCCTGGATGGTTCAGTCATTAAGCATCTGCCTGCAGCTCAGGTCATGATCTCAGGGTCTTAGGATCAAGCCCTGCTTTGGGATCCCTGCTCAGCGGGAAGCCTGCTTCTCCCTCTCCCACTCCCCCTGCTTGTGTTCCCTCTCTCACTGTGTCTCTCTCTGTCAAATAAATAAATAAAATCTAAAAAAGCATCCAAATTGGAAAGGAAAAAATAACGCTATTCTTATTCATTGATGACATAATCTTCTATCCCAGAAACCCTCAAAATCCACAAAAAACCTAATAGAGCTAATACACAAATTCAGCAAAGTTCTAGGATTAAAAAAATTAGTGCACAAAAATCACTAGTATTTCTATACAGCAGCAATGAACAATTCAAAAATGAAATTCAGAAAATAGTTCCATTTATTACAGCATCAAAAATAATAAAATAATTAGTAATAAATCTAAAAATAGAAGAACAAAACATAAGTCTTTAAAACTATAAAACAGGGCGCCTGGATGGCTCAGTTGGTTGAGTGACTGCGTTTGGCTCAGGTCATGATCCCGGACTTCTAGGATTGAGTCCCAGCATCGGGCTCCCAGCTCCTTGGGGAGTCTGCTTCTCCCTCTGACCTTCTCCTCTCTCATGCTCTCTCTCACTCATTCTCTCTCAAATAAATAAATAAAATCTTAAAAAACTATAAAACATTGTTATAAGAAATTTTAAAAGATATTAAAGTTAAAACATCCCATGTTTATGGATTGAGAGATTTAATATTGCTAAAATGACAATACTCCCACTTTGATCTATAGGTCTTACAAAATTCCCAGCTGAATTGTTTCTTTTTCCTTTCTTTCTCCAAATTTTTATTTAAATCCAAATAGTTAGCATACACTGTAATATTAGTTCCAGGTGTAGAATTTAGTGATTTATCACTTGCATACAACACCTAGTGTTCATCACACGTGCCCTCCTTAATACCCACCACCTAATGAACCTATCTCCCAGCCCAACTTCCCTCTGGTAACATTTAGGACAGTTTGTTCTCTATAGTTTAGACTCTATTTCTTGTTTTGTTTCTTTTCTCCCTGTGTTCATTTGTTTGTTCCACATATGAGTGAAATCATATGGTATTTGTCTTTCTCTGACTGACTTATTTCACTTAATATAATAATTTCTAGATCCATCCACAACATTACAAATGGAAAGATTTTGTTATTTTTTGTGGCTGAGTGATATTATATATAATATCTTCTTTATCCATTCATCAGTCATTGGACATCTGGGCTCTTTCCATAATTTGGCTCTTGTATACAATGCTGCTATAAACATCCGGGTGCATTTATCTCTTTGAATTAGTATTTTTACACCCTTTGGGTAAATACCTAGGAGTGCAATTCCTGGGTTGTTGGATAGTTCTATTTTTAACTTTTTGAGGAAACTTCATGCTGTTTTCCAGAGTGGTTGCACCAATTTGTATTCCACAAAAACCAGTGTAAAAGTGTTCCCCTTTTCCACATCCTCACTAACACATGTTGTTTCCTGTATCATTCACTTTTGCCGTTCTGACTGATGTGAGGTGATATCACATTGTAATTTTGATTTGTATTTCCCTGATGGTGAGTGATGTTGAGCACTTTTTCATGTGTCTGCTAGTCATCTATAGTTCCTCTTTGGAAAAAAAGTCTATTCATGCCTTCTTCCCATGTTGTAGCTGGATTCTTCTTTGATTTTTGGTGTTGAGTTTGAAAAGTTCTTTATAGATTTTGGATACTATCCATTTATCAGATATGTCATTTGCAAATATCTTCTCCCATTCTGCAAGTTACCCTTTAGTTTTGTTGATTGTTTTCTTTACTGTGAGGAAGTTATTCATTTATTTTTAAAGATTTTATTTATTTATTTGACAGACACAGATCACAAGTAGGCAGAGAGGGAGGTGGGGGGAGGAAAGCAGGCTCCCCACTGAGCAGATGGTCTGATGCGGGGCTCAATCCCAGGTCCCTGAATCATGACCTGAGACGAAGGCAGAGGCTTTAATCCACTGAGCCACCCAGGCGCCCCTAGTTTTCTGAAGTCCCAATAGTTTATTTTTGCTATTTGCTATTTATTTAATTTCTGAGTTTTCTATTCTGTTCCATTGATCTATGTGTCTATTTCTGTGCCAGTACCATACTGTCTTGATCACTACAGCTTTGTAATATAACTTGAAGTCTGTAATTGTGATGCCTGCAGCTTTACTTTTCTTTTTCAAGGTTGCTTTGGCTATTCAGGGTCTTTCTGGTTCCATATAAATTTTAGGATTGCTTGCTCTAGCTCTTTGAAAAATGCTGGTGGTATATTGGTAGGTATTGCATTACATGTGTAGATTGCTTTGGATAATATAGACATTTTAACAATGTTTTTTTCTTCCAGTCCATGAACATGGAATATTTTCTTATTTCTTTGTGCCACCTTCCATTTCTTTCATCAGTGTTTTGTAAGTTTCAGAATACAGATCTTTTACCTCTCAGCTGAATTCTTTACCAAAATTGACAAGCTGATTATAAAATGTATATGGAAGTTCAATGGATGAAGTTTAGCCAAAACATTTTTTTAGAGAACAAAGCTGGAACATTCACACTTGTCAATTTAAAAACATACTGAAAAGGTATAGTAATCAAGACTGTGGTATTGGCTTAAGCATAGAAATATATATCAGTTCAATATAATTGAGAGTCCAGAAAAAAAACCATACATTTATGTTCACTTGTTTTTCAGAAAGTGTGCCAAGACGATTTAGTAGGGTGGGGGAGAAGAATAGTGTTTTCAACATATGGTACTGGGACACCTGAATATCAATCTGCAAAAGACCTAGTTTGGACACCTACCTCACACGACATAAGAATATTAATTCAAGATTGATCAGAGACCTAAAAGTAAATTCTAAAATTATAAAAATCTTAGAAGAAAGCATGAACAAATCTTTGTGACTTCTAGGAGAGCTGACAGTACTGACTCCATTTTGGTTCTCCATCTTGTTCATGCCTGTACAATGACATCCCTTGAGGCTATGCGTTCCAGGCCCCTTGGAGGTTGATGTATGCCATGAGTGGAATTTGAATGGTTTGTTCTGATCTTCTCTACATGGCACACAGAGGGTGCCACTTTAGATAACTAATAGAGATGACTAGCACACAGATGACATGCCATTAGATAATTATCCTTTGACCTTACTGCAGTGCCACTCACTGTACAAAAGCTGTGTGTGACAATCCAGACTGGGTGGACAATATCTACATGGCACCTGAATCCTTTATCTGCACATTCCCCCAGTCAGTACATTACCCTGAATAAAATTGTGTAAATGGTATATAGTATCTTGCTTTGTTTTTCAGCCTTAAAATGCCTTCTGGGTCTATAGGATACTTTACTGTCCCTCCTCCACCTTCTAACATGACCTTGGGTTAGACATTAGTCTTTGAAATATAGGATCAAAAGCACAAGTGATGAAAGCAAAAATAGATAATTTGACTTTGTAAAAATTAAAATATTTCATGTTTCAAAAGATATCATTAAGGGACGCCTGGGTGGCTCAGTTGGTTAAGTGGCTGCCTTCGGCTCGGGTCGTGATCCCAGCGTCCTGGGATCGAGTCCCGCGTCGGGCTCCTTGCTCGGCGGGAAGCCTGCTTCTCCCTCTGCCTCTGCCTGCCACTCTGTCTTCCTGTGCTCGCTCGTGCTCTCTCTGACAAATAAATAAATAAAATCTTTTAAAAAAAGATATCATTAAGATAAGAAAAGAATAACCCAATTAATGAGAGAAAATATTTGCAGCTGCATTTTTGCCAATGGATTTTTACATGGAATATATAGAGAAATCTTATAACTCAATAATAAAAAGACATATAATCCAATTAAAAGTGGGGAAATAATCTGAATAAACTTTTTTTCCAAGGAAGATATACAAATTGCCAATAAGAACATTAAAAGATGCTCCACATCATTACCCATTAGGTCTATGAAAATTAAGCCCACGATGGTATACCATCTCACCCCCGGGAAGACATAATAACAAATGTTGGTGAGAATGTGGAAAAAGTAAAATCTTCATACATTGTTGGTGGGAATATAAATATAAAATCATACATAGAAAATGGAAAACAGGGGCGCCTGGGTGGCTCAGGTGTTAAGCATCTGCCTTTGGCTCAGGTCATTATCTCAGGGTCCTGGGATAAAGCCCTGCATTGGGCTTCCTGCTCAGTAGGAAGCCTGCTTCTCCCTCTCCCACTCTCCCTGCTTGTGTTCCCTCTCTCGCTGTGTCACTCTCTGTCAAATAAATAAATAAAATCTTTTAAAAAATGGAAAACAGTGTGGCAGTTACTCCAAAAATGAAACATAGATTTTCTATATAACCATGAAATCCTGCCATCAGGTATATACATAGAGAGATGAAAATAAAAACTTGTAAAGGAATGTTCATAGCAGCATTATTTATAGTAGCCCAAAAGTGGAAACAACTGAAATGTCCATCAATTGATGAATGGATAAATAATTCTATCCAGTTGATTATTAATCAATAAAAGGGAATGACATTTTGATATGTGGCACAACATGGACAAACCTTGAAAACATTATAATAAGTAAAAGAAGCCAGTCACAATATTGTATGACCTATTTAGTTTCATGAAATATTCAGAGTAGGTGAATCAATAGAGACAGAAAAGAGATTAGTGGTTGCCTAGGCTCAAGGAGGTTGGGGAAAAAGGAAAGTTACTATTAATGGGTACAGGGTTTCTTGTTCCTTTTAGGGGTAATGATAGTATTCTAAAATTGATTGCACAACTCTGTCAATGTACTAAAACTACTGAAGTGAGGCTGGAAAGATGGTGGAGTAGGAGAATCCTATGCTTGCCTCATCTCATTCATACAGATAGATAACACTCACATCAGTGTAAATAACCCAGAAAATGAACTGAAGCCCAGCAGAACAACTCCAGAACTAAAGGTAGAGAGGAGGCCACATTGGAAAAGGTAGGAAGGACAGAAATTTAAATAGTAATGGTGAAAGTGGTCATCCTTGTCTTGTTCCTGACTCTAGGAGAAAAGCTCTCCATTTTTCCCCATTGAGGATGATATTATCTGTGGGACTTTCTTATATGGCCTTTATGATGTTGAGGTATGTTACATCTACCCCTACTTTGTTGAGAGTTTTTATCAAGAAAGGATGCTGCATTATGTCAAGTGGTTTTTCTGCATCTATTGACCACATATAGTTCTTATCCTTTCTTTTATTAATGTAGTTTATTATGTTGATTGATTGGCAAATGTTGAACCACCCCTGCAGTCAAGGAATAAATTCCACTTGATCGTGGTCAATAATTCTTTTAATGTATTGTTGAATTCAATTTGCTAGTACTTTTAATGAAACTGAAACCACCATCATTCTACTCTATTCTATTCTATTCTATTCTATTCTATTCTGAGAAAGAAAAAGAGTGTGAGTGGGGACAGGACCAGAAGGAGATGGAGAAAGAGAATCTTAAGCAGACTCCACACCCAGCCTGGAGCCTGATGCAGAGCTTGATCTCATAACCTTGAGATCATGACTGAAGCCAAAGTCAAAAGTTGGTCGCCTAACTGACAGAACCACCGAAGCGTCCCTTGATTTGCTAATATTTTCTTGAGAATTTTTGCATTCATGTTCATCAGGGATATTGACCTGTAATTCTCCTTTTTAATAGGATCTTCGTCTGATTTTGGAATTGGGGTAATTCTGGCCTATAGAATAAGTTTGCTAGTTTTTCTTCCATTTCTATTCTTTGGAACAGTTTGAGGAGGACAGGTATTAACTCTTCTTTAAATATCTGGTAGGGGACACTTGGGTGGCACAGTTGATTAAACATTTGACTTGACGTGGGCTAAGGTCATGCTTCTCAGGGTCATGAGATTGAGCCCCGCATTCAGCTCTGTGCTGGGTGTGGAATCTGCTTAAGAATCTCTCTTTCCCTTTCTGTCCCTTTCCTGACCCCCACTCTCACTTTATCTATCTTTCTAAAAATGATGGTGTAGAATTCCCCTGGGAATCCATGTGGACCTGGATTTCTGTTTGTTGGGAGATTTTTGATTACTGCTTCAATTTCTTTTTTTTTAACTTTATTTTATTTTTTCAGTGTTCCAAGATTCATTGTTTATGCATCACACCCAGTGATCCCTAGAGGAATCTGTACTTTCAATGCCATCCCGATCAAAATTCCACCTGCATTTTTCAAAGTGCTGGAATAAACAATCCTAAAATTTGTATGGAACAAGAGGAGACCGATGCTGCTAAGGAAATGTTGAAAAGGAAAACAAAACTGGGGGCATCATGTTGCCTTATTTCAAGCTTTACTACAAAGCTATGATCAACAAGACAGCATGGTAGTGGCACAAAAACAGACACATGGACCAGAAGAACAGATTAGAGAGCCCAATATGGACCCTCAACTCTATGGTCAAATAATCTTCAACAAAGCAGGAAAAAATATGCAGTGGAAAAAAGACAGTCTCTTCAATAAATGGACCTGGGAAAATTGATCAGGTATGTATAGAAGAATGAAACTCGACCTTTCTATTACACCATACACAAATATAAACTCAAAATGGGTAAAAGACCTCAATGCGAGGCAGGAATCTATCAAAATCAAAGAGGAGAACATATAGGCAGTAACCTCTTTGACATCAACCACAGCAACTTTTTTCAAGACATGTCCCCAAAGGCAAAGGAAAAATGTGAAAAGTGAAAATGAATTTTTGGGACTTCATCAAGATCAAAACTTTCTGCAGAGCAAAGGAAATGGTCAACAAAACAAAGAGGCAACCCATGGAATGGGAGAAGATATTTGAAAATGACGCTAGAGACAAGGGGTTGATATCTAAGATCTATAAAGAACTCCTCAAACTCAACACACACAAAACAGATAGTCACATCAAAAAATGGGCAGAAGTTATGAACAAACACTTCTCCAAAGAAGACATACAAATGGCTATCAGACACATGAAAAAAATGTTCATTATAATTAGCCATCAGGGAGATCCAGATCAAAACCACATTGAGATACCACTTTACACTAGTTAGAATGGCCAAAATTAGCAAGACAGGCAACAACAAGTGTTGGAGAGGATATGGAGAAAGGGGAACTCTCTTACACTGATGGTGGGAATGCAAGTTGGTGTCGCCACTTCTGAAAGCAGTGTGGAAATTCCTTAAGAAATTAAAAATAGAGCTACCCTATGACCCTGCAATTGCACTACTGGGTATTTACCCCAAACATACAGATGTAGTGAAAAGAAGGGCCACATGCACCCCAATGTTTATAGCAGCAATGGTCACAGTTGCCAAACTGTGGAAAGAGTCAAGATGCCCTTCAACAGATGAATGGATAAAGAAGATATGGTCCATATATACAATGGAATATTGTGCCTCCATCAGAAAGGATGGATACCCAACTCTTGTATCAATATGGATGGAACTGGAGAAGATTATGCTGAATGAAATAAGTCAAGCAGAGAGAGTCAATTATCATATGGTTTCACTTACTTGTGGTGCATAAAGAATAACTCGGAGGACATTGGGAGAAGGAGAGGAGAAGGGAGTTGGGTGAAATAGGAGGTGGAGTCAAACTATGAGAAACTGTGGACTCTGAGAAACAAATTGAGGGTTTTGGAGGGGGTGGAGGGTTGGGTGAGCCTGATGGTGGGTACTGCTTCAATTTCTTTGCTGCTTATGGGTCTGTTCAAATTTTCTACTTCTTCCTATTTTAGCTTTGGTAGTTTGTAGGTTCCTAGGAATTTGTCCATTTTTTACAGGTTGCCCGGCTTGTTGGCATATATTTTTCATACTATTCTCTTATCATTGTTTGTATTTCTGTGATATTGGTTTGTGATCCCTTCTCTTTCATTCATGATTTTATCTATTTGGGTCCTTTCACTTTTCACTTTTCTTTCTGATAAGTATGATTAGGGGTTTATCAATTTTCTAAACTCTTTTGATGACCCATCTCTTAATTTCTTTAATCTGCTCTCCTTTTTTTTTGTTTCTATATCATTTGTTTCTTCTCTAATCATTGTTTCTCTTCTGCTGGATTTAGGCTTTATTTGCTGTTCCTTTTTTAACCCTTTTAGGTGTAAGTTTAGGTTACGTATTTGAGACTTTTCTCACTTCTTGAGGTAAGCCTGTATTACAATGTGCTTCCCTCTTAGGACTTCCCAGCACCATTATTTGACCATAGACTTGAGGGTCCATATATGGGCTCTCTGCTGCATCCCACAGGTTTTGGACAGTTGTGTTTTTAATTTCATTTGTTCTAATGAAATTTTAAAAATTTCTTCCTTAATTTCCTGGTTAACCCATTCATTCTTTAATAGGATATTCTTTAATTTTCATGTATTTGAGGTTTTTCCTATTTTTTTTCTTGTGGTTGACCTCATGTTTCATAGCGTTGTGGTCTGAAAATATTCATGGTATGATCTCGTTTTTTTGTACTTGTTGAGGCCTAATTTGTGACCCAGTCAGTATGTGCTCTATTCTGGAGAATATTCCACAGGCACTCAAAAAAGAATGTGTATTCTGCTGCTCTAAAATGAAATGCTCTGAATATATCTTTGAAGTCCATCTGGTCCAGTTTATCATTCAAAGCCCTTGTTTCCTTGTTGATCTTCTGCTTTGATGATATGCCCATTGTTGTGAGTGGGGTTTTAAAGCCCCCTACTATTATTGTATTATTACTAATGAGTTTTATTATGTCTATTATTAATTGTAGTATATATTTGGCTATTCCCAACTTGGGAACATAAGTATTTATAATTGTTAGACCTTCTTGATGGATCAACCCCTTAATTATGATATAATGTCCTTCCTCATCTCTTTTTAGTCTTTGGTTTAAAATCTAGTTTGTTTGAGGGGTGCCTGGGTGGCTCAGTGGGTTAAGCCTCTGCTCAGGTCATGATCTCAGGGTCCTGGGATCAAGTCCCGCATCAGGCTCTATGCTCGGCAGGGTGCCTGCTTCCTCCTCTCTCTCTCTGCCTGTCTCTCTGCCTACTTGTGATCTCTCTCTGTCAAATAAATAAAATCTTTAATAAAAAATAAATAAAATCTTCTTTATCCATGCTTAGTGAAATAAGTCA
>PISX010031090.1:0-17864 GCA_004024625.1 Mellivora capensis
AGGACATTCCATTTACATAACCAAAATGTTAACAGTGGTTATCTCAAGCAGGGTAAGGAGATTTCAGGTCATTTTAATTTTTTTACTTATATGTTCATATATTGTTTTTAGAATTTTCAAAATGCATTATTCATATAATCAGGAAAACAAAAAACTTTTCATTGTGGGAAAAATACTTCAGCTTCAACACCCTTTTGGGTAAGTAGTTATTAATTTTGGGAGGAACTTAAAATGTTGTCATTTTACCTAGACTTAGGTAATATTGAATGATTCATAGTTTTGTTAAATTTAACTTAAAACAATAAAAATATTTAAGTACCTTCTAAAGATTTTTTTCTAGTTTTCTACCTGAGATTTTGTTATTGAGAGAGAAACTTTTCACTGTAATTCAAAAAAACAATATTAGCTAAAAGATGTATTTTCTTTTTACGATTTCAATAAAATCTTTCTTCGATGGCCCACATTCTATATCCTGATATTTACCTCATACTTGGAGACCTGTTACTTAGTGGTTTTCTTCCCCTGCTCTGGTTCTTTAAATTTGATTGTACTTTGTGGTAATCAAATTCCTACAACAAACTTATTGCTGAGCACTTTGGTATGACCTCAACACAAAGACATCATAGTATTTTCAGTTACTATCTTGTGAGTCCATTCATATGTATGTGTAACTTCTTTTAAACAAGTAAAATCTGTTTATAAAAGAAAAGTTAAATCATAACCCTGGAAAGAACTCTACCCCTTACACAAAAAGTGGCATAATAGGGAAGGGACAGTCAGCAGTGAGAGCACTATCAGAACAGACCCAGGAGTGATTAGACGCAGTGAGATAGGGCACTGTTTCAAACTCCTTAACTAGATACATATACCACATTTTTCTCTTTTCTGGCTCCCTTGGGTTTCTGCATTCCAGCCCACTTACCATTGTCTACCCACTTGGTCTTTTCCTTCTTTGAAACATCTTCATGGTTTTCTTGAGCATTATGTTCTAGTAACTTCTTTCACAATGAGAGGCTTATTGGTATCTGGTTTTAGTAAATGTATTCTCTCTTCAGTGACCATGGTTTTGAAAAGCAAAAAGTATAGACCCAGCAGAATTTCTGGAACATTCTCTGGTCCTTGAGAAGGACATAGGAGTATGGAACCCTGGTCAGGTCAGCACTAGACCTCTCAATTCCTAGTAGCCTCACTTTAGCATGGGTGGTGAGTAAGGCACTCCTTTGCTCCCTGACCTAGCCCTGTTCTGCCTTTCTAGAGGCAAGAAAACTCATATTAAAATTTAAAAATATGGGATCTGCAATACCTATCCAATAGGGAAGTTGTGAAACTTAACCCATGTTCTTATAGCACTTTCCAACCCTTTGCTGGAAGAACTGCAGAAATACAGTGTTCCTCTTGTTTCTATGTTTATTGTGACTCACTTGCTTCAGTGATGCAACAGATAAACAATGATCAAGATAAGTTTGAAGTTTGCATATGACTTAAAGAAGCAAAGATTTGTCATCTCTCTCTCCTTAGCAAAAGTCTTCTGCCAGGGCTCTCGGTAATGGTGGGGTATCAAAACTTTCTCAAATCAGAAAGTCGGTTTTGATGTTTTGGAACATTCCAGCTGCTCTGTTGTTTCCTTATTGACATGGGCTAATCAGGCTTTCCCAGAGGGTCTTATCTGCACGCTGTGGCGGTGGTGCAGGGAGCTGCCAAACAGGTTCAGTGGGATTGCATGGCTGCCTGGGAGCTGGGGGCCAAGCTGGGTGAGCTCCCTGCTTTCTCCTTTCAAGGCCTGCAGGCTTTGACCTGTAAATAGGTGCCTAAACAGGGTAATCTGTCACACAAATATGCCTTAGCAAAAGTGGTAATGCCCCTTACCACCTAGCTTAGCAACAACCCAAGACATATATTTAGAGAAAGGCTTGCATAAATTGCTATGCCTGGTATTTCTATAAAATCCTCTTAAGAGATGGCATAATGAATCAAATTTTATTTATAGCAGCCAATGGGAACAAGCCCCTTCCTATGACCCCAGATCTTAGGAGCAGCCCTAAAATAACAAACCCACACTGTGCGCTTGATGGATGTCCTTTAGGCTGAGCTCAAGTATTCTGTTCTTGGGGATGGTGTTTTACTCATTCATGATGGTTTTACCATCTCTGCCCACCATGATATGATTTTAATGCTTTCAATAAAAAAAAAAAAAACTTTTATTTTTAGGGTTTGTTTTTTGATAATTCAGAGAACTGTTTTTAACTCGTGAGAAAAACTCTCTAAAATTGGAATGACCATTGATATTCATGGTTGGAAAGTCAAGTCTCAAGACCCCGAGATCACAACCTGAGCCAAAACCAATAGTTGGGACTCTTAACTGAGTGTGCCACCCAGAAAGAGACGGTTTTTTAAAAGATAATATTTTGGGACGCCTGGGTGGCTCAGTTGGTTAAGCGGCTGCCTTCGGCTCAGGTCATGATCCCGGTGTCCTGGGATCGAGTCCCACATCGGGCTCCTTGCCTTGCTCGGCAGGGAGACTGCTTCTCCCTCTGCCTCTGCCTACCACTCTATCTGCCTGTGCTCGCTCGCTCTCTCTCTCTCTCTCTGACAAATAAATAAATTAAAAAAAAAAGATAATATTTAGAGGTTTTTATTCAAGTTGGAAGATCTTACATTTGCTCTCATCATTAGCTTTTTTTTTTTTTTTTTTAGTATATGTGCTGCCGAAGCGAGCACTCATCATTAGCTTTGTGATAGAGGGAGGTGGCAGATACTATCAGGTTTTCATATTTTAAAAAAGTCGTTACAATTGTTTTTAATTTTTGTTATTTTTTTTTAAATAATTTATTTATTTATTTGACAGAGAGAGATACAGCAAGAGAGGGAACACAAGCAGGGGGAGTGGGAGAGGGAGAAGCAGGCTTCCAGCTGAGCAGGGAGCCTGATGCGGGACTAGATCCCAGGGTCCTGGGATCATGACCTGAGTTGAAGGCAGACACTTAACAGCTGAGCCACCGAGGTGCTCCATAATATTTATTATTTTTTTTATTAATAATCTCCATGACCGGGACGCCTGGGTGGCTCAGTTGGTTGGACAACTGCCTTCGGCTCAGGTCATGATCCCGGAGTCCCGCATCAGGCTCCCAGCTCCACGGGGAGTCTGCTTCTCCTTCTGACCTTCTTCTCGCTCATGCTCTCTCACTGCCTCTCTCTCAAATAAATAAATAAAATCTTAAAAAAAAAAAAAATCTCCATGACCAACGTAGGGCTGAGCTCATGACCCCAAGATCAACAGTGGCACGTTCTAAGAACTGAGCCAGCCAGATCCCCCCAAAAGTTGCTACAATATTAACATTAAATGAACAACTTTAAAGCAGTTTATTTTGTAACAACCTGAACCAATAGATGTCTTGTTTATTTCCTCTACAACAAATAACTAAGGTTTATAAAAGATACCACACTAAGGTCATGCTATGGATTCCTTATGAGTATTGTCCCAATTTTAGAAATCCTTTCTTTCTCAGTCTGTCTGATTTATTTTTATTTTTTAAAACACTTTTTTAAAAGTTTTTATTTAAGTAATCTCTACACCCAACAGCGGGTTCAAACTCATGACCCTGAGATCAAGAGTTGCATGCTCTTCTGACTGAGCTCTCCAGACGCTCCCTGATATATCTATGCGAAGAGCTCTCCAGACGCTCCCTGATATATCTATGCGAAGACCACTGCCTTTTGCCTCACTCCTTTTCCATTTTTCCTTCCATTCATTCATACATGCATCTACCCGCTATTGAGTGGAAGAAGTATTTGAGCTGAGACTTGAAGAATAATTTGGGTTCTAAGCTTGGTCCCTGTCCCCCAGAGATCTTACATCTTAGAGGGATAGAAAGTAAACAAGTAAAATACTCCAATAAATAATGATAATTATAGTTTGTGATATCTGTCAAGACCAGAGACATTAGAGCTAAGACCTGAAGGATGAGCATGGCCCATGTACTCTCTGCAAAGAGGAATTCTCATGCAAAGTCTGATGGGGAAGTGCTTGGCACAGAAAGGTGGCCAGCATGGCTGGAGGGTGAGTGGGAGAGCCGTGTGAGATGAAGATGGAAAGGTAAGCTCAAGTCACATCACGCAGGCCCTTGGAAGCTGAGGAAGAGAGTCTGAAATGTATTCAAGGAGCAATGAGACCTTGAAGGGCTTAAGCAGGGGAGGGTCAGGTGAATGTGATTGGGAGAAGTGTTCAGGGTCCAGGGATAGTCACACGCAAAGATGCGGAGATATTAAAAAGTGTGGTAAGATTGTTAAAATTCAGGAAAGAGCCCCACATTGAGAATCTTGTAGGGAGATGAATGTGACTAAAGCAGTTTTCTGCACCCAAACTCTGTCATTCGTCAAAAATGAAAAGCCTCTTAAGTCCAAAGCCCTGGAACGTTGCACTCTGCCGAGGAAACCTATCCTGTATTTTTGAAATTGATTTATCATGCACAGAGAACACACTAAACCAAGAAACTAATTTTGATCCATTGCTTATCTTTCAGAAGAGAACAGCATATTCTCTTTCTTCTCTCTGGCCACAGGCACTCAGAAGTTATTCGTGATCCTTCAGGTTTTTATTGGTTCAGAAATGTCTGCCTCTCTAAAGGGTGTGAGAGATAACTTATGGTGGAAGTGTCCATTTCTATGTGTCCAAATTGCATTACCAAGATGGAATTTTGTATTTCTAGGGTATTTCAGTGTTCAGAGAGAAATCCATTACACTTTTCAGCCTTGCGCTTGCTGTTACTCATCTCGCTGATGTCGACCAACACCTGTTTCGCATCTTCCCAAAGGGAAATTTCTAGTGGGTTCTTCATTGATTTCCTTTTTAGTTACAGCCCATCTTCCTAATTCTTCTTTGCTTCTCTGTCTTGGCCTGTAACTGACTCATTCAGACATTTTCTCAGGTCTTTTCAGGTCTTTTAGCATACCAACCTCCCTGTGTTATTTCTCCAAGAGCAGTTTTGGAATGTTTGCGCAGAGAATTAGTTTATAGTTTGGCTCATTCTTTTGTTAACATAATACTATGGAATAAAATCTTTGCTTCCCCTCAGCCTTGACAGGTCTTGGCAGTAACTGCCACTTACTTCGTTCTGATTTCCATTTGGGGGAAAAGCATTCACTTTTCTTTTCGTACACAGCCTTGTCTCAAACATTCCTCTCGCCAGGATGTTACACCTCTTCTCCCTCTCCCTTTCACCCAGGACCTCTATTCTTCTTGAAGCCGACCTTATGCTATTCTCAAGCACAGTCTTTACTTTCCCACCGCTATGCCTTTTCTCATGCTGTTCCACTAGCAGGGATGCCTTTCACCTCATTTCTGTGAACCAACGATTGTTTCCTTCCTCCTTCACTAAGCCTTTTCAGAATGCTTTAATCAAAAATCTTTGTTTGACTGCTCATTGGGCATTTTTCCCAAGACCATGCGATGATCTGTTCAGATTTCCTGAAGACAACAACTAGAAGCCAAGAAATCATTTGATAAATAGTTAAGCAGTGATTAGAGTGGGGAAAATGTGATGGAAGGAGTCTAATGTAGTCAGTCTGCGACCAAGGTGTCAGACTGCTTCCCCGGACAGTGGTCACGCTGAGCCCTCCATGTGGACTAGCTTGATAGACTCTCAGCAGTCAGTAACCGGGTCAGCCCTGCTGAGAGGAAAACATTCACTTCGTTCTAGCAGGTGATCTCACTGAAGGAGTGGAGGAGGAACGACAGAAGCAGTATGTATCAAGGTAGAGAGAACAGACTATTCTTTTCCTCTTAAGGTTTTCAGAATGTATTTGATGGTTGAAAGTAAAAATTACAATTTTCTGATGGAGCTTCAAGGTGGATATAAGAGATAAGACAATTATAATATAAAGAGAGAGAGTGAGAGAGAACCTGTATGTTGATACATTTCTACATTCCACTTGAAGTGATAAAATACTGATCGTAAGTGACTGTGAAAAGGGAAGCATGGGGACACCTGGGTGGCCTAGATAAGTGTCTGCCCTTGGCTGGGATGGAGTCCCGCATAGGACTCCCTGCTCAGCGGGGAGCCTGCATCTCCCTCCCCCTCTGCCTGGTGCTCTCCTTGCTTGTGCTCGTTCTCTCTCTCTCTGACAAATAAATAAATAAAATCTTTTTTTAAAAAAAAAAGGAAGCATGCATATAGTATTTCTAGGGAAACTAACAACAAAAAACCTACATAAAGACATAGAGTTAAAATCACCATACATAAGTTAAAATGGAATACTAAAATGTGCTTAGAATCCTGGAAGAGGAGAAAATGGAAAACAAAGTAACAGAGAGAACACACAGAAAAGAAGTAATGAAACAGTAGAACTAAATCCAAACAGGTAAGAAATTTTGTTAGATGTAAATGGAATGAACCCCCTAAATTTCTTTCTGGTATTATAGACTTCTGCATGCATGAGAGAGAGAGAGTGGGAATGAGAGAGAGAGAGAGTTGGGGGTCAGGGCAGAGGCAGAGGGAGAAAGAGAATCCCAAGTAGGCCCCGACCCAAACCAAAATTAGGAGTCAGACGGACATTCAACCCACTGAGTTACCCAGGCCCTCTCTGAAGAACTTTCTTTCAAGATTGTTTTTGAGCTGCTCTACTAGAAATTAATTCTCTTCATTTTCCTTCATCTGAAAATGTCTTTATTTTACCTTTATTCTTGAAGGATACTCAGGTGGGTATGTATTCTGAGTTAATAGTCTTTCAACATCTGAAAAATGTCATGCCACTTTCTTCTGATCTCCACGGCCCTGATGAGGAATCTACAGTCGTTTGAATGATTTTCTGGCTGTAGGTAATGTAGGCAATTTTGCTCTGGCTACTTTTTACGATTTCTTTCCTTGTGGTTTTCAGTAAGGTGGTTATGATGTTTGGGCCTAGAGTTCTTTGGCTTTATCCTGTTTGGAGTTAGGTAAATTTCTTAAATGTCTGTTTTATCAGATTTGGAAGTTTTCAGTCATTATGTCTTCAAATACTTTTTTCACTACCACACTCGCCTCCTTCTGGGACTCTGACAATGTGAATATTGGACCTTTTGTCATTAACTCACAGATCCCTGAAGCTCTGTTCATTTTTCCAAAAATATTTTTTCTTTGTTGTTCAGACTGGAAATTTTCTATTGATATATCTTCACGTCCATTGATTCTTTTTTTGTTATCTCTATTTTGATCCCATTCAATGACATTTTTTGGTTTATTACTGTCCTTTTCTATACTGACATTTCCATTTGACTTCTTTGCTGGGACTTTCTATTTTTCCCTTTGTTTTAAGAGTGTTTGCAATTGTTTACTGAAGGATTTATATAGTAGTCGTTTTAAAGTATTTGTCAGATAATTCCAACAGCTGTGTCACTATGGTATTGATGTCTTTTCATTGTCTTTTCCCATGCAAATTAAGATTTTCCTGGTTCCTTGTATTCTAAGTGGTTTTGGATTAGAACCTATCCTGGACCCATTGAATATGTCAAATTCTAGTTCTAAATGGTTGTTTAAACCCATTAAAGAATGTTGATTTGTTGGTGTGCCTGGATGGCTCAGTCAGTTAAGCATCTGCCTTTGGCTCAGGTCAGGATCCCAGAGTCCTGGGATTGAGCCCAGCTTCAGGCTCTCTGCTCAGCATGGAGCCCGCTTCTCCCTCTATCTCCTATCTCCCCCCACACCCCGCTCGTGAGCTCTCTCTCATACACACACTCTTTCTCTCTCAAATAAATAAATAAAAATCTTTTTTTAAAATGTTGATTTTTTAAAAGTTTTTTTTTTAAAGATTTGCTTATTTTGGAGAAAGAGATTGCACACATGTGCAGAGGGGCAGAGGGAGAAGGAGAAGGAGAGAAGCGGACTTCCACTGAGTGTAGAGCCTACGTGGGGCTCAATCTCATGACCCATGAAATCATGCTCTGTGCCGAAATCAAGAGTCGGACGCTTTACCGACTGAGCCACCCAGACACCCCAATATATATATATATATATATATATATATATATATATATATATATATATATATATATATATATATTTTTTTTTTTTTTTTTTTTTTTTTTTTTTTTTTAAACAAACAATTGATTGGGCTAGGTCAAGGCTGTAGATTTCAACCCACCTTATGTGGGCTCTGGAGCTAACATCAGCTCAGCAAATCCAGCCTTCCAGCACAGTTCAGATTTGTCCCTCATATGGGTTGTCTCATAGTCACTTTGGGATCTGGGTGGTGGTGTATCCATTAGTTCAGTTCTCAGTGTCTTCAGTGCGCTCATCAAGATCCGGTCCACACACGCACAGTCAGTGGTAAGCTCCTGGCATCCATAAAAATTCTGTCTCATTCCACTCAGGCTGCTATAGTAAGAATACCATAAATGGATTGACTGGGTGGCTTAGACAACAAACATTTATTTTTCATGGTTTCTTTATCATAGTTCTGGAGCCTGGGAATTCCAAGATCAAGGCACCAACAGGTTGGTGTCTATTAAGAAACTACTTCCTGGTTCGCACATGGCCATCTTCTGTGTATCCTAACGTGGAAGGGATGAGGGAGACATCTGGGGTCTTAATAAAGGTACCCATCCCATTCATGTGGGCTCCAGCTTCATGACCTATCCACTTCTTGAAGGTCCCACCTCCTAATGCCATCATAACAGGGGTTATATTTCAACAAGTGAATTGTGCAGAGACACAAGCACCTAGCCTATGGCACAATCTCTCAGGCTCCTTTTATTTCCTGGGCGTTGTCCATTTTGGTCCTCCGCCCCCGAGCTGAGGCTTCAATGCCTTCACTCTGCCATGCTACTGTTACTGTGCTTGCATTCAGGGTCAAGCACCAAAAGGATGGAGAGAGAGAAACATGCAATGGGGGGGGGGGGGAGACCACAGTTCCACCATTCAGAGAGAAAGATTTCCCTCCTTTAGACCACCATGTCACCCCCACAGGAATGCTTGGGAGGTGGAGCACAAGAGAACGGAGAGGAAAAAAGTCCCAGGGGTTTCTGCGCTTTCTCCGAGAATTGGGAATTCCTTTCCACCTCCTTGAAAGACTAGAGGGCTTCTCCTGAAACTTTCCCTTTGGGGCCCCAGGGTCATTTCCAAGTGTGACGCTGCCTTGTACTTGGGTCAAGGAATACTGGACCAGCTTGGTGGTGCTGTGAACTCTGTGCTCTTTCCAGTCCATCTGCTACTGCTTCGTTTTCAGAGTCCTTAAAGAGGTGCTGTGTGCATTGTGTCCATGTTCTGTAATTAAGAGAGAGAGTGAACATTTTATCTACAACCTTAGTCTGACTTCTTGCATTGCCGATATTCTACGGTATTTGTCATGACTGCATTCTAAGGGGGAACTATCTAGATCTGTGAGAATATGTTCAGTTTTCATTAATAAGTTTTATCTGAGAAAGACTTGTTTCTCTCTGTCCGTAGTATGTAGACCAAACATAACTATGATTCATATATTAAATATGCATTTATTTAATTTACTCCTGGGGTAAGCCGAGACATAAAACTTATTATACCTTCAGGCAGTCTTGACATATGCATTGAACTTTGCTTAGGAGCTTTGTTCCCTTTTTATTTGAATAATCTTTGGGTATGTAATTATGAGGTTGCCGACTGGTATGCATAGTTAAAAAAAAAAGTTTTCAGATAAGTGAACTTCTCCTGCATTTAAAGAAAAACATTTTTCCCCCAATGTAATTTCACAAAGATCCTGGTAGAAATGACATTCCTTATTGGGCCATTTAAAATTCTTGTTGTAGGGACGCCTGGGTGGCTCAGTTGGTTAAGCGGCTGCCTTCGGCTCAGGTCATGATCCCAACGTCCTGGGATCGAGTCCCACAAGGGCTCCTTGCTCGGCGGGGAGCCTGCTTCTCCCTCTGCCTTTGCCTGCCACTCTGTCTGCCTGTGCTCGCTTGCTCTCTCTCTCTCTCTGACAAATAAATCAATTAAAAAAAATTCTTGTTGTAAAATAAGTTTTTATGTTTTCATTCCTCAGACATGTTCAGTCAAATACACTAGCAAGTACCATGTCCATGTTTATAATAAAACACCATGCTCTAAGATAATTGTTCTGTATGACCAGAATATTATTTTAATACTTCTAATGAGGTTGTTGAAATATTGAAAAACACAGTTTCCCAGCAGTAACTATCCTTCATGTGGAAACGTGGGTATGTGTGTTTGGGGTTGGGGAAATGGTTACATGAGCTTCTTTTCCCAGTTATCTGAGGTAACACACAAGTTAGCCTTGATAGTATTTTTTTGAATATGAAACCCACTTCCATAGCCAAAGGGTTAAAAGCAAGACCGGGAGACAAGGATGAGGCAGTGATTTTTTTCATTATGCAGCACCTAGGTGACTCAGTCATTTAAGTATCTGGCTTTGGCTCAAGTCATGATATCAGGATCCTGGGTTCAAGCCCTGGTTCAGGATTCTGCTTCTCCCTCTCCCTGCTCATACTTATGGTCTCTCTCTCTCTCTCTCTCTCTCAAATGATCTTCATCATTCCTTGAGCTGAGAAAGCAGTTGTTCCCTTTTAATAGGCAAGCATGGTCCTTTGGTTGCTATACCTGGAATGGTCCACTCATTGTGAGGACCTGCCTGATCCTGGTGGGCTCTGAGTTTGGACCCTGCCGGAGATATATGATGTCAAGTTGTCTTTACATGAAACTAATTTTTTAAAAAATTTGTTATTTATTTGAGAGAGAGAGCGTGAGCATGAGCAGGGGGAGTTGCAGAGGGAGAGGGAGAAGCCACCCCCCCACTGAGCAGCGGGTATACCCAGCAGTGCATGTCTAGGTGTACCCAGGAAAACTGTCACCATGCTTCATCTTAAATGAATCAATAGAATGATGATTTTGTTTATTCTGGTGATAAGATAGAAAGTCTTGTTCTTTATCTTGAATGCATTAGTAGTGGGAGAAAGAACTTTATTCACCCTTGGATAAGTTGTTTAGTAAAAATGGTAGGAAGGTATGTTTCGTGAACAGGAATTTGACTTGAGACCAGTGTCCAGACTTCAAAAGATGGGTAAAGATGTGCAGTGCTGGGGCCTGTGGGAGAACAAAACACAGTCCCAGACTTCAAGAAAAACAGAATGCAAAAAAGCATTTCTTTGGTGATTACTGTCTTATGATTAATAACCAGAGACAGAACGTTTTAGAGCAAAGAAACTGTCCAAACTTCATGGTGTGATTTATCACTATTATCACAAATATACATAAAGCTAAATCTTTTATTGCCTAATTTACATATCTTTAACCCTTTGAAAACATGTTACTTTATTTTTATTTTTTATTATTTACTTTTTTAAAAGATTTATTTATTTATTTGAGAGAGAGAGAGCGAGAGAGAGAGAGAGAGAGAGAACTAGATGAGGGGCAGAGGAAGAGGGAGAGAGAGAATCCACAAGCAGAATCCCTGCTGAGCACAGAGCCCCCATGCAGGGGGCTCCATGCCAGGACCATGACCTGAGATGACCATGATCATGAGATCATGACCTGAGCAGAAACTAAGATTTGGCCACTCAACTCACTGAGCTACACAGGTGCCCCAAAACATGTTACTTTAAAATCTCCCTCCCTCTCTCTTTCTCTCTCTCCTTTTTAAAAGATTTTATTTCTTTATTTGACAGAGAGACAGAGAGCAGGAGTGGGGACAGAGGGAGAGGGAGAAACATCCTCCTTGCTGAGCAAGGAGCCCGATACCGGACTTGATAACAGGACCCTGGGATCACAACTCCAGCCGAGGGCAGACGCTTAACTCTTTTGTTCTAGGAGAACCTACTTGTTTTAGTCTGCTTACACTGCTGCTGTGACAAGACACAGTAGGCTAGGCGATTTAGCCAACAGAAATAAATTTTCCTACAATTCTTGAGGCTACAAGTCTGAGGTCAGTGTGCCAGAATGGTCACTTGCTGGAAGGGTTCTCTCCTTGGCTTGTGGAGGACTGCCTTCTCACTGTGTGCCCATCCCATAGACTGGATGTTTTTGTGCCCCCTAATTCATATGTTAAATCTTAAGGCCCAAGGTATTTGGGTAGTATTTAGAGGTGGGGCCCTTGCAAGGTGATTAGATCCTGAAGGTAGAATGGAATTAGTGCTCTTACAAAAGAGACTCCAGGAGCTTCCTTGCCCCTTCCACCATGTGAGGATACAGAGAAAAGCCAGCCCTATATGAACCAGGAAGTGGGCTTTCAGCAGAAACCAAGTCTTTGGTGCCTTGATCTTAGACTCCCTGACCTCCAGAACTCTGAGAAATAAATGTTCGTTGTTTATAAGCCACCCAGTCTGTGGTATTTCTGTGACAGCAGCCCAAATGGACTAAGACAGCTCACATGGACTTTCCTTGGTCTGTCTCCCAGACGGGAATCAGGTTGTCTGTTGTCCCTTCTTACAAGGATGTGAATCCCATCAGACCAGGGTCCGTCCCTTGCAACCCAATTACCTCCCAAAGGCCCTACTTCCAGACACCATCACATTGAGGGACCAATATATAAAATCTGGGAAGACACAGCTCAACTCTTCAGTCCATGACAGCACCTGAAATTTCTTGGGATTCCTTGGGATCCACTGTTTCTACACTGAATGGACGTTTCTGTCCTTGCATATACTGTGCTCCCCTTTCTTGTATGTGTCATAACTGATACATTACCACAATTTAAATTAGAAACTGAAATAAAATGGAGATTTTTTTCTAAAGTAAAACCATGTAGGTATTAATAGTGATATGTGCTGTTATGAAAATGAGCTTGGGAGGAAAATAATTGGTTTTATATAATAACAAGAGTCTAGCATACTTTCCGGATTACCTGAAACAGTGAATTAATAAGTGCTTATCTGAAGTTTCCTCTTTACACACACCTGAATAATCAGAAGATGATGTTTAATCAAGAGAGACATCTTTAGGCAGTTTTTGCTTTCTTTTCCCCTCAGATTTGTTCCCTGCTAGTCCAAAACATTAAGTAATATATAACTCCTTACCTAGTAACTTAGAGAAAAATCCTCTAGTAAAAGAATACAAAAGGCTAAATATGTGTTTACTTACTTATCTCTTTTGGTGTAATTATGGTTTTTCTTAGTAACTTCTTGCCTATAAGTAATGCTCTTTTGTTTTGTTTACATGAAAGAACTGTGAGTTTCCAGTAGGAAATGAAATTATTTCTAAGTGCTGAAAATGTTTTTGCTTTTGTTTTTTTGGTGGTAGTGAGAGGTTGAGGTTGTTTATTTAATTTTGTAAGTCTGCATTTGAATCCATTTGGTAATTGATAGAGAAAAGTAAACTTTAAGTAAGAAAATTTTTATTTGTATTTATTTGTTGGCTATGTAGAAGTGAATGCACTATTGAAAAGCTGGGATTTGGTATGTGAAAACATTTCTGACAGCGAATACCCAAAGAAACACATTTTGAACTATTCTTATTTGCATCTACAATCTTCTCTTAATGCTTCCCTTAAAACCTTTTCTTTTGAACTGACATTTTCCATGAATATTAGCTGGGAATATAGTTAAACTTAAAAGGGCAGAGAAATACTGCTCCTTTGTTTAAAAAATGGAGATATAATTTGCCTACCATAAAATGCACCATTCTAAGAAACACATCAGTAGTTTCTTGTGTATATACAAGACTGTGCAAACATTACTGCAATCTAATTCAAGAACGTTCTCATCATTCTAACAAGAAACTCACACCCTTCGGTAATCAATTCTCATTCCCTCCTTCTCCCAGCTCCAGGCAACCAGTAATCTACTTTCTGTCTCTATTGATTTTCTTATCTTGGACAGTTCATAGAAATGGAATAGTACAATATATGGCTGACTTTTTTGACTTAGTATAATGTATTCAAGGTTCATCTATGTTACCTCTTTTAATCTTCTTTAAGATACCTCATAGAATAATGGCAATCAGTTTCACCATGAAGGAAATGGTAACATACGTTAACTTGCTCTTGGGCATGAAGATCTCATATTCATTTAACGAATACATATGGAACATCTACACATGCCAGAAATATTCTACAACATGGGGTTATGGCATTTAGTGGTGATGGTGGTAGAGTCACGTAAATCAATAGACATCTAATGTAATACAACTAGAAATAAGTACAGTGAAGAAAAAGAAAGCAAAGTGAATGGAGAGGAAGTGTCGGGGTATTATTTTAGGTAAAACGGCCAAGGAAGGGCCCTCTGAGCAGATGACATTTGAGCTGAGACTTGAGGAAGTCGCACAGAGGGAACAGCAAGTGCAAAGGCTCAAAGACAGGAGTGTGTTTGGTGTGTTGGAGGAACAAGGAAGCCAGTGTGATTGGAGGGCAGTGAGAGGAGGAAGGGGAGGAGACAGGTAGGAGGGCAGAGAGTTGACCTCCTGTAGGCACAGGGGCAACACCTCTTCTGTCCTAAGGGGACCCGAGGTGGAATTTCAGAGTGCAAATAATGCCAGCTGGGAGATCTGGTGGTGGGAGGTTGAGGCCGTTCTCCCCTGAATGTTTCTGTTACTTCAGTTTAACAAAAAAGAGAAGTGATAACTGACAGTGATGAGGGGATAGTGGTGTCAAAAAGTTGAGAAAAAGACGAGAATGAATGGGCTAAGGATATTTAGTGGAGTCATTTGGCAGTACCGAGGGACCACGGGGAGGTTATAGTATGTTTTTCACCAGCCACGTAAGTCATCCAAGTATCAACATGAAGTTTGTGGGAAAGTTAGTTGTAAAAGGGCTGAGGTTTCGCCACGTGAGGAGGACAGTGGGAGAGAGGATGAGAGAGCTGAGGATGTATGGAAGGGAGTGATTGTATGGGGACCAAGCATGCAATCTAAAGAGAGAAGAAAGGACAGAAGAGGAGTGATTGACTGGAGGGATGGTGGGATCAAAATATGGTTGGAGCCTGAGTGCTAGAAAATAGGAAGTGTGTCCAGAGTGTTTGCAGGTACTGGTTATGATGAAGTCTAATGTATGACTCACACTGGGTGGCTGAGGCGGGTGGAGAACAAGATTATTAGAAAAGTTAAAAAAAAATAGGCAAAAAAAAAAAGACACCAAAAAAAATAGACCAGGTTATTGGATCGTTTTCATAAATAACAAAATCACAAGTAATAATGACAGGAAAAATGGCAGAGAGATAGCGGGGCAGATGCTACGATGAACAAAGGAGAAGTTGGCGGATGACAGCGAAAATCAGAGGTGGCAGGTGATGTAGTTGAATGCTGTCTATTTCAGGAGAGAAGTGGATTTTCAGGAAGAAGGAGGAATAATGACCTGGAATTGGCAAAGATGAGCAAGAGCTCATTCACCACGATCTGTGGGTTTTGGGTCTGTGACTGATCAGGATTAGGATGTGAACTAGTTCTATCTGATTTCAAATAATTTCTATTATACTATGTCAGATTTGGATTAGAATTACAGTCTAGACCTAGATTTCAATATTCTCGTGCAATCCCTGCAGTGTAAACTGTCTGGCCACCCTCAGAATTATGTTGTTTTAAACAGTTGCCAAGATCCATTTGGAAAGTTGGATTCCTACTTAAAAGAAAAAAAGTCTATATCATGCAGTTGGTTAATAGTTTGAAGAAACTGAATCCTCTGGCCTGTACTTTCCCATAGTCTGGATTTTATAATTGCAGCCCCCTGCCCCTGGTGTTAACACGCTCCTCTGTTCTCTGCAGTTCCTGAAAACTGGTAATCAGATCTTGAGGTTGATCAAACTCAGGTTCATTTCTGGTAAGAATACCCCACAGATGGTGGTGGGTACTCAATCAGAGGCCATGTAATGTCAGGCTGTGTCTCCCTCTTGGTAATGTGAGTAGCCACTTGTGATTTTTGTCGAGCTCCATCATTAGATCCAGTATTTCATTAGAACGAAAAAATATGGCACTGGTTCTTTTGATTAGATTAACAGCTTTGAAACAAACAAACAAACAAACAAACAACTACTTCCCTCCATCAACTGTGAGTTACCCCGAGATACAAATCAGTTAGGAGGGACAGGCTATCCCCTCAGTTCACTTCTAAAAGAGGTTCATCTGGGGCGCCTGGGTGGCTCAGTGGGTTAAAGCCTCTGCCTTCTGCTCAGGTCATGATCCCAGCGTCCTGGGATCGAGCCCCAAATCGGGCTCTCTGCTCCGCGGGGAGCCTGCTTCTCCCTCTGCCTCTGCCTGCCACTCTGTCTGCCTGTGCTTGCTCTCTCTCTCTGACAAATAAATAAATAAAATCTTTAAAAAAATAAAATTAGACAGCCTTTCTAGGATGAAGTTGCACATTGTGGCTTAATACTTGCAGTTAAATGAGAATATATTACAGGATTTAGTCCTAATACCTTTGAAGAGGACTACACAGAAAAGCATTCAAATCTTCAACAAGTATCTTTCTAATGATCTGCTGGATTCACAAAAGCTCAGGAAATATTAAACTCTTCTGAAAGGTGACCAACTAAATTTATGAAAACAAAGTTTTAGGTTAGTACAGGTACTATTATAGTGAATGGATATTCTATTTTTCTCTACAGGGAAATGTCCCAGGGCTGTAGACTATAGTGGTTTTGGAATCAGATAGATGAGGTTTGAATTCCCTTTCACTTATTATGGTAACTTTGAGGAACTTACTCTACATATCCTAAATATGCGATAAGAAAATGTGAAATCGGGACACCTGGGTGGCTCAGTCGTTAAGCGTCTGCCTTTGGCTCAGGCCATGATCCCAGGGTCCTGGGATGGAGCCCCACATCAGGTTCCCTGTTCAGCGGGAAGCCTGCTTCTCCCTTTCCCATTCCCCCTGCTTATATTCCCTCTCTCGACATCGCTCTGTCAAATAAATAAAATCTTTTTTTAAAAAAGGTTTTATTTATTTAATAGACAGGGATCACAAGTAGGCAGAGAGGCAGGCAGAGAGAGAGGAAGGAAAACAGGCTCCCTGCTGAGCAGAGAGCCCGATGCGGGGCTCAATCCCAGGACCCTGGGATCACAACCTGAGCCAAAGGCAGAAGCTTTAAATCACTGAGCCACCCAGGCACCCCCAAATAAATAAAATCTTTGAAAAAAAAAGTGTGAAATAGTGAATATTCTAAAACAGTATATATTTCTAAAACATTAGGCAAAGCCTCCTTTTTATTGCTTTGGTTCAAGGTAGGGGATGAGGTAAGGAACATGACTAATTGCCAAATATTAATTATGGAAAAAATTAACAGAAAAAATGTTATATTAAGGACATGCCATATTTGATTCTCAGGGCAGTGGCAGTGTGGTCAGTTTTGGGTTAGAACACTTTTACTCAATGTTGATGGACTGGCATCATGGCAGACCAGGCAGCTCTATACCAGAGGATCCCTAGAAGGCAGCTGAGAAAGAGAGAGAGAGAGAGAACTGGGCAAATGCCAGAGTTAAACTTGTCCTTGGTTCCACTAAGACTCCAATGGAAGACTGAACAGCAGTGAGACAGAAGTGCACTCTAAATTGCTTAGAAAGTAACCATAACATACCTAGACATTTGCTTTGTATTACTGTTAAACTTACCCCTCTGTCCCAACCTGCCCTGCTTCCCACCCCTTCTCCCAGACTGAGTCAGTACTACCCCATCCCTAGTTTGGCTCCCTGCCTTACTGGAGTCCTATTATCCCATAGTTGTTTCATCTTTTGTGACTGTGCCGACATAGTTGTTAATTCACAGTGCATCAAAATGATTCCCAAGTCAGTGAGAAACAAGTACAAACACTGGAAAATGTATCCCCATCCCTTAATTTTCGTAGGAATCTGTTGATTAGAAATATATGAAAATTGAGATAACTGAGAGAGTGGGGTAAAACGGTTAAAACACAAGAAAAGGATTTCACGAAGTTTAACTTATGTTCATATCTTTTCTTTTTTTTTCTTTTTTTTTTTTTT
>PISX010031091.1:7863-17969 GCA_004024625.1 Mellivora capensis
CCCCCCCCCCCCCCACGATTTGGAGTCTCTTCTGATTTGGTTAAAGGGCATTTTCCTGGGGTCTTTGCCACCCTTTTAGAATTTTATTTGCTCCTTCATATACTCTTATCTGGACAAAATGACAAGGTGGAAAAACTCACCACAAAAAAAAGAACAAGAGACAGTACCAAAGGCTAGGGACCTAATCAATACAGACATTGGTAATATGTCAGATCTAGAGTTCAGAATGATGATTCTCAAGGTTCTAGCCGGGCTCAAAAAAGGCATGGAAGATATTAGAGAAGCCCTCTCTGGAGATATAAAAGCCCTTTCTGGAGAAATAAAAGAACTAAAATCTAACCAATTTGAAATAAAAAAGCTATTAGTGAGGTGCAATAAAAAATGTAGGCTCTTACTGCTAGGATAAATGAGGCAGAAGAAGGAATTAGTGATATAGAAGACCAAATGACAGAGAATAAAGAAGCTGAGCAAAAGAGGAACAAACAGCTACTGGACCACGAGGGGAGAATTCGAGAGATATGTGACACCATAAGATGAAACATTAGAATAATTGGGATTCCAGAAGAAGAAGAAAGAGAGAGGGGAGCAGAAGGTATACTGGAGAGAATTATTGTAGAGAATTTCCCTAATATGGCAAAAGGAACAAGCATCAAAATCCAGGGCCCAGCAATTGCACTACTGGGTATTTACCCTAAAGATAAAAACTTAGTGTTATGAAGGGGCACGTGCACCTGAATGTTTATAGCAGCAATGTCTACAATAGCCAAACTATGGAAAGAACCTAGATGTCCATCAACAGATGAATGGATAAAGAAGATGTGGTATATATACAAAATGGAATACTATGCAGCCACCAAAAGAAATTAAAATCTTGCCATTTGCAACGACGTGGATGGAACTAGAGGGTATCATGCTTAGTGAAATAAGTCAATCAGAGAAAGACAACTATCATATGATATCCTTGATATGAGGAAGTGGAGATGCAACATGGGGGGTGAAGGGGGTAGGAAAAGAAGAAAAGAAACAAGATGGGATTGGGAGGGCGACAAACCATAAGTGACTCTTAATCTCACAAAACAAAATGAGGGTTGCTGGGGGGAGGGGGGTCGGGAAAGGTGGGTGGGGTAATGGACATTGGGGAGGGTATGTGCTATGGTTAGTGCGGTGGGTGTGTAAACCTGGCGATTCACAGACATGTACCCCTGGGGATAAAAATACTTTATATGTTTATAACAAATTAAAAAATTTATTAAAAAAAAGAAAAAAAAAGAAAAGAAAAAGTTATAAATTAAACTTTATCAAAATAAAAAACCTATGTTTTCAAAAATATACAGAAAAGCCATAGACTGGAAGAAACTATTTATTAATCATATATCTGATTTAAAAATTGTAGGTTTAGAATATAAAAAGAACTCTTAAAAGCCAGTAATGATAAAATATACAACCAAATAGAGAAATGGGGAAAGATTTGAATATTTCACAAAAGAAGATATAGTAATGGCCAATAAGCACATAAAAGATGTTCAACATTACCACTGATAAAATCCAAATCATAATGAAATGCTAATCTATACTATTAGAATGGCTATAATTAAAAATACTGATTATACACCTGCCATATGATTCAGTCTTTCCACTGCTAGGTATTTTGCCCAGTAGAAATGAAAACATCTTTACATACAAAGATTTATTCATGAATGTTCATAGCAAGTTTATTTTTAATAGTCAAACACTGGAAACAACTCCAATGTCTATTAGCATGTAAATGGATGAACAAATTGCAGTATGTCCATAAAATAAAATATTACTCAACAATAAAAAAGAATAAAATATTGATACAAACAACATTGTTGAGTTTCGAGATAATTATACTTAGTGGAAAAAAACTGTAAAGAAAGAACACATACATATGATTCCACTGATATAAAACTCTAAAAATACAAAGTAAGTATAGTTACAGAGAGCAAGTCTGTGGCTTGCTGGGGATGGGAAGTTGGGAATGAGTGTGTGAGAGTGATTACTAAGGATCCTGAAGAAACACTTTGGGATGATGCCTGAAAACTTACCAAATTTGATACTTGAAATATATTCAGCTTTTTGTTTGTCCAGTATTCCTCAATAAAGCAGTGAATAATAGGTTAAAAATAAAGATGATTTGTCTTAGTGCTGAAAATGGTCAGAGTTGAATATTAGTACCCCTAGGTTTGAGTACTAGCTGGTTGTTTGAAAGAATTAAAAAGATTGATAAATCCCTGGCCAGACTTATCCAAAGAAAAAAGGAAGGACCCAAATCAATAAACTTATAAATGAAAGGGGAGAGATCATGACTAAACCCAAGGAAATAGAACCAATTATCTGGAATTATTATCAACAACAATATGCCAATAAATTGAACAAACTGGAATATATGGATTCCTTCCTGAAAACCTATCAACTACCAAGACTGAAACAGGAAGAAATTGACAACCTGGGTAGACCAATAATTAGTAAGGAGATTGAAGCAGTGATCAAAAACTTCCCCAAAAATAAGAGTCCAGAACCTGATGGGTTCCATGAAGAATTCTACCTCATTATTTCAAGAATACTTTCTTGAAATAATACTTTTTATCTTGAAGCTGTTTCAACAAATAGAAACAGAAGGAAAACGTCCAGACTCATTCTATGAGGCCAACATTGCCTTGATCCCAAAACCAGGCAAATACCCCATCAAAAAGGAGAATATCAGACCAATATCCCTGATGAATATGGATGCCAAGATTCTCAACAAGATCCTAGCTAATAAGATCCAACAGTACATTAAAATATTATCCATCATGAACAGGTTGGATTTATCCCTGGAATGAAAGGGTGGTTCAACATTTGCAAATCAATATGATAGAACAAAAGGATGCCCACTCTCACCATTATTATTCAACATAGTACTAGAACTCCTAACAATAATAATCAGACAACAAAAAGAAATAAAGTTACTCAAATTGCCAAAGAAGAAATCAAACTCTCTCTCTTCACAGATGGCATGATACTTTATGTGGAAAACTCAAAAGTCTCCATTTCTAAATTACTAAAACTCATACATCAATTCGGTAATGTAGCAGGACACAAAAATCAATGCAGAGAAATCAGTTGCTTTCTTATGCACTAACAATGAAACTGTAGAAAGAGAAATTATAGAATAGACTCCTTTCAAGATAGCACTAAAATCAAAAGATACCATGGAATAAACCTAACCAAAGAAGTAAAGGATCTATATTGTAAGAACTACAAAACACTCATGAAAAAAAATAGAAGACCCCAAAAGATGGACAAACATTCCATGTTTATTAATCAGAAGAATAAACATTGTTAAAATGACTCTGCTGCCCAGAGAAATCTATACTTTCAGTGCCATCCCAATAAAAAGATCAATGGCATTTTTCAAAATGCTAGAACAAACAATCCTAAAATTTGTATGGAACCAAAAGAGAACCTGAATAGCCTTTTCAGCCTTGTTGAAAAGGAAAAACAAAGCTGGGAGCATCACGTTGCTTGATTTCAAACTATAGCGTGATCACCAAGACAGCGTGGTACTGGCACAAAAAGTGACACATAGACCAATGGAACAGAACAGAGAGCCCAGCAATAGACCCTCAACTCTATGGTCAACTAATCTTCAGCAAAGCAGGAAAAAATATCCAATGGAAGAAAGACATTCTCTTCAATAAATGGTGTTTGGAAAATTGGACAGGTATATACAGAAGAGTGAAACCGGAGCATACTCTTACACCATTCACAAAGATAAACTCAAAATGGATGAAAGACCTCAATGTGAGACCAGAATCCATTATAATCCTAGGGGAGAACATAGACACTAACCTCTTCAACACTGGTCACAGCAACTTCTTTCAAGACACGTCTCCAAAGGCAAGGGAAACAAAAGCAAAAATGAACTTTTGGGACTTCACCAAGATAAAAAGATGTTGCACAGCAAAGGAAGCAGTCAACAAAACAAAAAGGGAACTCACAGAATGGGAGAAGATATTTGCAAATAACATTACAGATAAAGGGTTCATAGCCAAGATTTAGAAATAAGTTTTCAAACTCAACATCTAAAAATCAGATAATCAAGTAAAAAAAAATGGTCAGAAAACATGAGCAGACATTTCTTCTAAGAAGATATACAAATAGCTAAAAGGCAATGAGATTTGAAGTGACTCTAACTCTAACTTGGCTGCAAGGATGCTGATAAGAAAATTATTTTCAGAGGGAGGGGCAAGATGGCAAAGGAGTAGGAGACCCTGTTTCAACTGGTCCCCTAAAGTGAGGTAAATATCTAACCAGAACAGTCTGAACACCCATAAAATCAGCCTGAGATGTAAGCTTATACACTTCTGGACCTCTATGGGGGTGCAGAAAACATCAGTGGATGAGTAAAGCAGAGTAGTAACGGTCGGACTGATATTGGAAGATAAACAGGAGGAGGGAGCCACCAGAATCAACCCATTGGAAAGTAATACCCTAATATGAAAGTGCCCTGTGATTGGGGACCAGCATTAACTTGGAGTCTGGTTAAAAGCACACATAAAAAGCAAAAGATCTTAAGGGGAAACTGGTGGAATTGGGCCGTCATGGGCACGGGCCAAAGCCCATGGTCCCAGGATGGTTACTGCTAGTGACCACCCATGCCAGAGAGAGTCCAGCAGGGCCTCTAGTCCTTGGTCCCTGAGCCTGAGGCTTTCCACTGCTTGCCACGACTCAGGCTGGGTGCACTCCCACTTGCGCCTGAGAGAGCTCTGTGTTGATGCCTGCTAGAGGTCTCTAGGCCTGCAGCCTTCTGCGACCTATGCAACTGTGGGGTCTGAGCACACCAAGCCCATGCCTGAGAGAACCCAGCATGGAATCTGGTCCAGGTCTCCTGGCCCACAGGCTTCTGTGACCTGTGCAGGGCCATGTGTAAGTGCACCCAGTGTGGGCCTGGACTCCAGACAGCTGTCCCAGCAATGGCAGCCACCTGGGTTTGGGCTTGCCTGGACCAATATCGCTCATGGTTTTAGCAGCATGAGGGTGCAGAGACAAGCGGGGGCCTTGGGTGACCACTGCGATGTTGGCTGGGAGTGTCCATCCTGTGTGGGAGGTTGCAGTGTTCAGTGGAGTTGGCAAAGGCAGAGTCTGTGTTCTGGATCATCCAGAGGGGAGTAGTCTGAGACTTCTCTCTGAGGAGGACGTCTGGATGTGGACAGTATAATTTACATTAAAACGCTGAAAAGATGCAAAAAGCTGCCAAAGAACAAAAACCACCAGAGAACAAAAGCCCGAAAAACGGGTCTCCACAGAGCCCAGTCCCTTGATAGGGGCAGGGTGACTCAGCCCAAGCAAGACTGACTGAAAAACAATGTGGGAGGCTCCTCCCCCAGAAGACAAGGCAAAAGAACAAGAGGACAATCACCACAGGGTCCCCATAAAACTGTAAAACCCGAACATCAAGGGAAAACAATACTAAGCTCCCAGTATTGCCCCAAAACCTGTATATTTCATAGAACTTTTTTTTCTCTTTCTTTCTTTCTTTCTTTCTTTCTTTCTTTCTTTCTTTCTTTCTTTCTTTCTTTCTTTCTTTCTTCCTTCCTTCCTTCCTTCCTTTCTTCCTTTCTTCCATTCTTTCTTTCTTCTCATAATTCTTGTTGTTTTAATTTTTTTAACTTACTTACCATTATAACTAGGGTTTAATACAACATATTCAATAATAACTTTTTAACTTCAAATTTTTTCTTTCTTTTTTTAATTTTATTTTTTCAATGTTCCAAGATTCATTGTTTATGCACCACACTCAGTACTCCATGCAATACATACCCTCCTTAATGCCCACCACCAGCTTCACCCAACCCAACCCCCTCCCCTCCAAAACCCTGTTTGTTTCTCAGAGTCCACAGTCTCTTATGGTTCATCCCCCCCCCTCCAACTTACCCGAATTCACTTCTCCTCTCCTCACAATGTCCTATGTGTTATTCCTTATGCTCCACAATTAAGTGAAACCATACGATAATTGACTCTCTCTGCTTGACTTATTTCACTCAGCATAATCTCTTACAGTCCTGTCCATGTTGATACAAAAGTTGGTTATTCATCCTTTCTGATGAAGGCATAATACTCCAAAGTATATATGGACCATATCTTCTTTATCCAATCGTCTGTTGAAGGGCATCTTGGTTCTTTCCACAGTTTGGTGACTGTGGCCATTGCTGCTATAAACATTGGGGTACAGATGGCCTTTCTCTTCACTAAATCTGTATCACTGGGGTAAATCCCCAATAGTGCAATTGCAGGGTCATAGGGAAGCTCTATTTTTAATTTCTTGAGGAATCTCTCCACTGTTCTCCAAAGTGGCTGCACCAACTTGCCTTCCCACCAACAGGGTAAGAGGGTTCCCCTTTCTCCACATCCTCTCCAACACTTGTTGTTTAATGTCTTGTTAATTTTGGCCATTCTAACTGGTGTAAGGTGGTATCTCAATGTGGTTTTGATATGAGTCTCCCTGATGGCTGGTGATTATGAACATTTTTTTATGTGTCTGTTAGTCATTTGCATGTCTTCTTTTGGGAAGTGTCTGTTCATGTGTTCTGCCCATTTTTTGACATGATTATCTGTTTTGTGCATGTTGAGTTTGGGAAGTTCTTTATAGATCCTGTATATCAGCCCTTTGTCTGTAGTGTCATTTGCAAATAACTTGAACTTTTTTCATACATATATTTGTCTTTCCTTTTCTTTTCTTTTTTAAATATACATATAGGTAAAAGCTTCAAGGTAATCCCTTTTCCTTATTCAATACTACCCCTATATGTAAACCAGTTTTAATTTCTCTGTATCTCTGGAGAGTAGAGTCCTTTATCAAAGATAATAAGATACACCCAGGAATAACTGAAATAACCATGCTTTCCCACATTAAGGGTTTATAACCACCCTCCCATCTTACTCTTCTGCTGGTGTTTCTGTATATTTGTTTTTGTTCTGGTACTATATAAGTCTTACTCTTGCAGTTCATTTTGGCTGGGTTTTTCCTTTTTTTTCTTCTCTTTACTTTTGTTGGTCTCTCTGTTTGTTCATTTTTTTAATTTATTTACCTTATAAATTTTACTTTGGGGGCTCATTTTGACTTCGTTTTCTTTTTTTCTCTCCCTTTCTCTCTCTCTTTTTTACTTTGTTCTTTCTTTTTGGTGGTGACTTTCGACTGCTCTGAAATGTTCCAGGGTGTACCTTGCCTGGATTGTGGTTGATATATTCAACTGTGAATCCCCTCAACCAACTCTTACCACAATGACTAGGAGGAGTATGCCCAACAGAGGAAAAATTCAAACTGTGACCTCTGCCACACAACTATTGGATATGGACATAAACAGTATGTTGGAAAGGGACTTCAGGGTAACAATTATCCAGGCAATGGCTAGGTTGGAGAAAAAAAAATTAGTGACAACAGAATCTCTAAGGGCAGAAGTGAAGCCTGATTTGGTAGAAGTTAAAAATGCTATCAATGAGATCCAATCTAATCTAAATACTCTATCAGCTAGGGTATCTGAGGCAGAAGATAGAATTAGTGATCTAGAAGACAAACTAGTAGAAAAGAAGGATAAGGAGGAGCCCTGGAACAAGCAGCTTAGAAGCTATGAAAATAGAATTAGGGAAATAAATGACACCATGAAACAGTCCAATGTCAGAATTATTGGGATCCCAGAGGAGATGGAGAAAGAGAGAAGACTAGAAGATATAGCTGAACAAATTTTGTATGAAAATTTCCCCAATCTGGGGTATGGAACAAGTGTTCATGTCCTAGAGGCAGAAAGGACACCACCCCAAGATCAACGAGTCTAGAAAGACATCCAGACACTTATTTGTGAAATTCATGAATCATAATTTCAGACAGGAGGTTTTAAGGGCAGCTAGGGGTAAAGGATTCCTTACATTTAGAGAAAGGACCATCATAATGATGTCTGACCTGTCCACAGAAACCTGGCAATCCAGAAATGGCTGGCAAGACATAGGGCACTAAATGAGAAGAACATGCTGTCAAGATTACTTTATCCAGCAATACTGACATTTGGAATGGATGGAGAGATAAAGAGCTTCAGAGACTGGAAAGGATAAAAAAAGGTATGTGATCACCAAACCAGCACTACAAGAAATATTAAGGGAAGTCTATAGAAAAAGAAAGAATCCAAGAGTGACATTAGAACAGAAATTTATAGAGACAATCTAAAGAAACAAGGACTTCACAGGCAACATGATGTCAATAAAAACTTATCTTTCAATAATCACTCTCAACATGAGTGGCCTAAATGCTCTCATAAAACACACAGGGTTCCAGACTAGATAAAATGACAGGATGTTTCCATATGCTGTCTATAAGAGAAACATTTGGAACCTAAAAATACACCCAGCCTGAAAGTGTTAATCAACAAAGAGATACTTTGCTTACTGTGCATCACTCCCCCCAGATTTATCCATTCGTCCATGGAAGGGCATCTTGTTTCTTTCCACAGTTTGGCAACCGTGGCCATTGCTGCTATAAACATTGGGGTACAGATGGCCCTTCTTTTCACTACATCTGTATATTTGGAGTAAATACCCAGTAGTGCAATTGCAGGGTGATAGGGAAGTTCTATTTTTAATTTCTTCAGGAATCTCCACGCTGTTCTCCAAAGTGGCTGCACCAACTTGCATTCCCACCAACAGTGTAAGAGGGTTCCCCTTTCTCCACATCCTCTCCAACACACGCTGTTTCCTGCCTTGCTAATTTTGGCCATTCTCGCTAGTGTGAGGTGGTAAACAGGATCCAACAGCACATTAAAAAGATCATCCACCATGACCAGGTGGGATTACAAGGATAGTTCAACATTCGCAAATCAATCAATGTGATAGAAAAAATCAATAAGAGAAGAGAGAAGAACCACATGGTCCTCTCAATTGATGCAGAAAAAGCATTTGACAAAATCCAGCATCCGTTCATGATTAAAACGCTTCAAAGTATAGGGATAGAGGGAACATTCCTGAACTTCATAAAATCTATCTATGAAAGACCCACAGCAAACATCATCCTCAATGGGAAAAAGCTCACAGCCTTCCCGTTGAGATCAGGAACACGACATGGATGCCCACTCTCACCACTCTTGTTCAACATAGTATTAGAAGTCCTAGCAAAAGCAATCAGACAACAAAATTAAATAAAAGGTATCCAAATTGGCAATGAAGAAGTCAAACTCTCTCTCTTCAGAGATGACATGATACTTTATATGGAAAACCCAAAAGACTCCACCCCCAAACTACTAGAACTCATACAGCAATTCAGTAATGTGGCAGGATACAAAGTCAATGTACAGAAATCAGTGGCTTTCTTATACACTATCAATGAAAATAGAGAAAGGGAAATTAGAGAATTTATTCCATTTACTATAGCACCAAGAACCATAATATACCTGGGAATAAACCTAACCAAAGAGGTAAAGGATCTGTACTCGAGGAACTACAGAACACTCATGAAAGAAATTGAAGAAGACGGAAAAAGATGGAAGACCATTCCATGGTCTTGGATCGGAAGAATAAACATCGTTAAAATGTCTATACTGCCTAGAGAAATCTATACTTTTTTTTAAAAGATTTATTTATTTATTTGACAGACAGAGATCACAGGCAGAGAGGCAGGCAGAGAGAGAGGAGGAAGCAGGATCCTCTCGGAGCAGAGATTCTGATGTGGGGCTCGATCCCAGGACTCTGGGATCATGACCCGAGCCAAAGGCAGAGGCTTTAACCCACTGAGCCACCCAGGCGCCCCGAGCAATCTATACTTTTAATGCCATTCCCATCAAAATTCCATTGGTATTTTTCAAAGAGCTGGAGCAAATAATCCTAAAATTTGTATGGCATCAGAAGAGACCCCGGATCGCTCAGGAAATGTTGAAAAACAAAAATAAAACTGGTGGCATCTCATTACCTGATTTCAAGCTTTACTACAAAGCTGTGATCACCAAGACAGCATGGTACTGGCATCAAAACAGACACATAGACCAATGGAACAGAGTAGAGAGCCCAGATATGGACCCTCAACTCTATGGTCAAATAATCTTCGACAAAGCAGGAAAAAATAT
>PISX010031092.1:0-17863 GCA_004024625.1 Mellivora capensis
TTTGATGGCTGCATAGTATTCCATCGTGTATATATACCACATCTTCTTTATCCATTCATCTGTTGATGGACATCTAGGCTCTTTCCATAGTTTGGCTATTGTAGACATTGCTGCTATAAACATTCGGGTGCACGTGCCCCTTCGGATCACTACGTTTGTATCTTTAGGGTAAATACCCAGTAGTGCCATTGCTGGGTCAAAAGGTAGTTCTATTTTCAACTTTTTGAGGAACCTCCACGCTGTTTTCCAGAGCGGTTTAATGTGCCTATTTCTGTGGTGTAAAGTAACCAAGCCAAAACTCCTTTTCCTCTCTTTGACAAATTCTTTGTAATGATTAGTAACATGAGCAGGGTATAAGCCTTTACTTCCTACCTCTTAAAATCTTAAGGCCAAGCCAAAAACCTCCAGCAGAATGATGGTAACTGTTCCCTATGTTAAGTTGGCTTTCTGATGTCTATTCTTCTTCCAACTTTTTTAGAATGTGGTACTGTGGACTTATTTAGAAATATCCTTCAGGGGCGCCTGGGTGGCTCAGTTGGTTAAGCGACTGCTTTTGGCTCAGGTCATGATCCTGGAGTCCTGGGATCGAGCCCTGCATCGGGCTCTCTGCTCAGCAGGGAGTCTGCTTCTCCCGCTGACCTCTCTCCTCTCATGCTCTCTCTCTCTCTCTCAAATAAATAAATAAAAAATCTTTAAAAAAAAGGAATATCCTTCAGGATTATTTCTTTTCCCCTTTATACAACATGAAAACTTAGAAATGGCAATAAACTCCTAGTACCTTAATAACTTCTAAAATTTATCTCTTTTGGGAAGTGATCTGTTTCTTCCTTTTGCTCTCTATCTAGGTAAAAACTACCCACTGGGTTGCACCAGGTGTTACAAAAACTGACCCAAGTTAATTTAGCCATTCAGCAATTGTTTGGTTCTTCTGGCATTTGTCTCTAGCCTTTGGAAATCAGAAATAGCTGGTACTTTATGTTTGCTTCCCCACAATCTTTCTATCAGGTGGTATGAAAGCAAATCTTAGATCCAATTTTGCCAAAGATACACTTGTCAACAAAAGCAAGCAGAACAATTACTCTACCTGTTCTTGTAGTTCAGAAGAGTCTTGCTCTCTGCCTTTAGTTGCTCTGCTATTACTTGATGGCTGGATCAACCAGCTTTGTGGATAGTTCAGGGAAGAGTCTTACATGAAACAAAGTGACATAGAACCAATGGGACTTTAGATCTTAAGAACTGCATCGAAAGTATTAGGCTGCTGGGCTTGCCGGATTCTTAAACTTTGTTCATGCAAGGACAGTGGGACCTAAGCAATGTCCTAACCACCTACATATCTTGAACATCATTTATTTCACCAATGAAAATATCTCTAACATCTCTCATGCTGATTAGCACGCCCTCAGGATATAGATATTTATATCCATTTTGGAAGCGCTTAACAACCTCTAGAGTGTGAATTCCTGATTAGGGCACATCGTAAGCTAACTACCACCTTTATAGTGTAGATGACAGTTATATTGGACACATTACAATTTCTGTTACAGAAAATATACAAGCCATGTAGTTATATAGTAGTTAAATGGAAAGAAAAGAAAAAAAGTGAGGTTTTTCCTGCATTACAAGGCAAACTTTTCAAGTTCATATAATCTTTATCTTTCCCAGCCTTTCATTCAGTAGGTCTTCTCCCACCCGGCTCTTCTTCATTCCTGAAGACTTTCAGTGTTCTCTTGATCTTCTTTTGTCATCAAAACAGGTACTTTAAAAAGGATTTGGTGAACTCATATAAAATCAGGGGTTAATAATAGAGCAGAGAAGGTGGGAGCAAGTTAAAAGCTTGTGTGCTGGGGCACCTGGGTGGCTCAGTGGGTTAAAAGCCTCTGCCTTCGGCTCGGGTCATGATCACAGGGTCCTGGGATCGAGCCCCACGTCGGGCTCTCTGCTTAGCAGGGAGCCTGCTTCCCTTCCTCTCTCTCTGCCTACTTGTGATCTCTGTCTGTCAAATAAATAAATAAAATCTTAAAAAAAAAAAGCTTGTGTGCTAAGCACCAAGAGTATTTACATGTTTGAAGATGTATGGGAAGGATAAATAGTTGAATGTTAAGTTACCATTTACTGAGTATGCTCTATGCATATACTCTGACTCCTATCTTCTTGGTTCATTCAGGCTGCTATAACAGAATACCATGGACTGTGTGGCTTATAAACAACAGAAATTTATTTCTCACAGTTCTTGAAGTTGGAAGTTCAAGATCAAGTTACCAGCACATTTGGTGATGGCCTACTTCCTTGTTTATAAATGGCTATCTTTCCCCTCTATCTTGACATAACAGAAGGATTAAGGGAGCTCTCTGGGATCTCTTTTATAAGGACAGTTATATGACCAAGTAATAACTTATATGATCTGATTACCTCCCCAAGGCACCGCCTCCAAATACCAGCACATTAGGGATTAGGTTTCAACATATGAATTTGGGGAGGACACAGATATTCAGTCTACAGCACATGTTTTAAACACACACACACACACACACACGAACACCTGCAGAATCTCATTTAGTATTCACAACTTCCTTGCTAGGCACGTTGCAAAATTTCTGTTTTATAGCTTAGGAAACTGAGGCTCAGAGAGGTTAAGTAACTTGTCTAAGGTTTTCTCACTGCCTTCACAGTGAGATTTCCTGGGGCTTGCATTTGAACAGTGAACAAAACTTTAGGACATAGGAATTCATTGCTCATTGTGATTTTTCAGGCTTTCGTGAACTGAATTTAGTGAATTTGTCACATTAAACAACTGATTTCTTTTGTGGTGGGGGATATCAGCAAGGAGTTTGCAAGAAAAATCATCCATGTGTACTTAATCTCTATTTTAATAGTTTTATCTGTTGTTCGTTCTTCCCTTATACCATCTTTATACACACACATGCACACACACATTTTCTTGCATGTTTAACTAATATTACTCTACAAGACTATGCGATTAGAATATTATGAGAAATTTTATTTTTATTGATTTTTTTGCAGGGAATTTGCTAAATTTCCTGTAAAATATAAAGGATATGAAGGACCAATATCATTCCTACTGAGATCTTTCAATGTCAGGGTATTCTGTTTGCTCCGTTCCTCTAGGCAAACGGTCTTTGTGGTCCTTATGTAAATCTTTGTGTCGAAACTGTCAGCCTTTTGCGGTTAAAACTGATTGCAAAATAAGTTTTACATTGACTTCTACATGATAATTATCTTGTGTAGGTTATTTATTCACAGCTCTGTATTTCACCTTTTTCCCTCGGTCAATTGGCAAAAATCATCCTCTTCCTTATTAAAGTCATCATTGAACACACACTCTAAGCCATTATTTCATGGTGATTATCACTAGTGTAATAGTTATTAACAAAATGTCAGCATTTTGTACCTTAATTAGTGTGATGATTATCATGTGTTATCTCATATAAATAGGGCAGTCATGAACTTTGCCTATTGTCTATCACTGTCAGATGTTAAAAAAATTATGGAATAAAGGGTAGAACTTTTATTTAAGATGGTATCACTTATTTAATGCTTTGAAGTCCTCTGTTCCTGACACATGTATAGAATAGATAAGGGATAAATGAAAAAAATTAAAACTATTTATTTGTGATCAGAAGAAGTATCTTTCTGTAAGTGAAGCTGATCCAAGCATCTAGATCTCAAAGTAGGCTGGGGTGTACAAGTTTTCTTTTCTCTTGGGGTGAAAGGCATTAAATTACAAGTGTCTCACTTGGTGTAGGGGACCAAATAACTCATTGCTTTGTGGAAATAATGGAAACCACACAAATGAGAATAAGCAGAGGGAATTTGTTTTCAGAGCTCGCTCTAGCAGGAGAGCCAGCCATCATCACTTGCATTTGACAGAAATCCAAAGGCAGTCCGGGAAGTGGGAAAGCTTCTTAGTGGAAAAAATGAGGTTTCAGGTATATTTTCATTGGAGTTTGTCACCATAGAGAACCTGGAAGTGGGCTAACTAGAATTAGGACATTCTACATAATTGGTTTGGAAAATATATTTGGCTTTTTCTTTTTGGTCGTGTGCATAGACTTTTGATAATGATTTTTAAAATTCTAGGAAATTAATTCTGCTACCTGAAATAATCATGCACCCATGAATAATTTTAGGTCTCCTATCGTTAGTCAATGTGGATTTTGGAACTAGGAAATAAACTTCTTTTATAACTTTAATTTGTCGGGACGCCTGGGTGGCTCAGTTGGTTGGACGACTGCCTTCGGCTCAGGTCATGATCCCGGAGACCCGGGATCGAGTCCCACATCAGGCTCCCAGCTCCACGGGGAGTCTGCTTCTCCCTCTGACTTTCTCCTCGCTCATGCTCTCTCACTGCCTCTCTCTCAAATAAATAAATAAAATCTTAAAAAAATAACTTTAATTTGTCTATCAGTATTTCCTTCCATTAGTAAAAATAAATGTAGCTTAAAAGCAAGTTATAGAAAAGGAATACAATGGGGAGTCCGAGTTTTTCTCCAGAATATTAATTTTCATTTTCATGGTATTTATACTGACATATGTTTAGAATAGTAAAGAAAATGACTTACTAGTTACAAAAATTATAAAAGTTAAATGGTAACATTTTTCCGTTTTCTAGAAAATAATCACAAAATATTTAGTAAAAATATGATGTGCCCCAAGGGGATTTAAAGTCGGGGCATTTTTTTTTTAGTGGATAGTGCCACACCCTTTCTTGTAAATATCCTGTAAGACTCTCAGGTCTCCATATGAATTTATCCTACAGAAGTATGTGACACAGAAATGGCAAGAGCTTATTTGATTGCACTCATGATGTTTTTTTTCCTGCTTTCTGCATGACCTTGATCAGAAGAGGCCAGAGTACTTATTGCAGAGTTGCAGTGATGAATCTGATAATGAGAACATTAGACACATTACCACAACAATGCTATGATTTTTATTGAAATATTATTTTAAAGTAATAAATGTAGCATTTTGTAAAGCTTTAAATCCATCTAAAAACGAAGGCACTGCATCCAGTTCATGGTACTTATCCTGATAAGTAGTGCACTCTTTCTTTCATTTCAAATGGTTCTCAGCTGTTAGGTTTTTGTCTTCAGCTGACCTATCCAAGTGACAAAGTGTTTCCACCAATTATCACTTTTAGTTTTCCTCAGATGTTCTCTTCATCATTTTCTACCTTTCGTAGGATGATATCAACTATCCATTTTCCTGTTTTATTATGAGTGAACCATTGATAAATTTATATCCTTCTAATACTTGTATTCTTTTTTATTTTTACTGGATCATGTGATTCTCATCATTGCAATTCTGTGACTGGGTCATTTAGCTAAGGCTCCTGTACCTTTATTTTGTAACTTTTGAGAATGTTGGTACCTCAGATTTTTTTTTCACCATTCAATTTTGAAAACTGGATTAATTCCTCTGTTTTTACCTACATTTTAAAAATATTTATTTATTTGGGAGAGAATATGCACGTGAGTGGGACAGAGAGGGCGGGGAGAGAGAGAATCTCAAGCAGACTCCCCGTTGAGCAAGAAGCCTGACCTGGGGCTTGATCCCAGGACCCCAAGATCATGACCTGAGCTAAAATCAAGAGTCAGATGCTTAACCAAGTGAGCCACCCAGGTACCCCAATTTTTGCTTATTTTTAAAGACTTTGTGGCATGGAACAATGTTAAGCAATCAAATCTCAATCTATAAATTTCAATCCTACTTGAAATTCATCTTGAAATTTTTGAAAGAAAAAACCTGTACTAATCAGAACACAAAACAGCAATGATTTATCCTTTATACCTGTTAACCTTGCAAAAATTAGAAAGCGGCATAATACCAATTATTGACAAATACATAAGTATGGAACCCCCTCAAGCATTGCTGATATGAAAGTTTATTGTAGTCATTCTATAGAGCAATCTGGCATAATTTACTAGGGTCCCCTACTCCTCTGCCATCTTCTTCCCCAATCTTCCATAATTTAATGTAAGTCTATTCTAATATAAAAGTTCAGCTTTTGGATATGTATCCCAAAGTATTTCCCACACAGGTTATTCAAAGAACATATACAAAGCAGTCCACCTCTATACTTTTTATATTAGTGGGGAATTTGAAACAACCTGAATATTTATCAGTAGGAGAATAAATAGGGCCTGTATCTCTGTATCTTCCAGGCATTGTCTGCAGACTGGCCCCTGGAAGGGTGTAATCCTGCTCAAAGTAGTTCCATGAGAATGAGTGAAATTTTCTGTAGGGGAAACAATTATGAGCCTTCAGCAATTTATATTCCCAGTAACTGGGAAGTGAGTGCATTGGCTCTCAAGAGGGGATTTAGGTAGGACACTTTAGTATCCATTACACTGTACTTTGAAAACATGACCCAAATGCAACCACTTGTCATCAGGTCCCTTATTACTGTCCTGTCTTAATCCATCATCATATCTCACTTGGCTTATTGCCATAGCCTTCTTACATGGTCTATTTGCTTAAATCCCTGTGCCTTTGCCCACATCCTTGAACCTTTGTTATTTCTTCTCCCCACAGTACCTTGAAATCTTTTTAAAATATGTAAGCACATGCCGTCTTTCAACCCAAAGATTGTCAATAGCTTTCCACTATACCTTGGTCCTTGTTGGCCTGGCCTCTGTATATTTCTCTGACCTCGTCTTCCTACATCTCTTTCTCTTTTTATCCCATTCGAGTTTTTTGCTGTTCCTCAAGCATGCTAAGCACACTCACTCACTGTGGTTCTATATGTCGTTTTCTTTTACCCTGAAATGTTCTTCACAGCATCTACTTGGTTTGTTTTGTTTTCATTCAGACATCTTTCACTCTGCCAGAGACAACCTCAATGACCAACATATATAAAATAGCATTCTCTCATTCCTCCGTCTATTTAACTTGCTTTTTCCCCCTATACAGAACTTAGCACCAACTGACGTAATCTATTTTTATTGGTTTATTGTCTCTCCAGCCATTAAAATGTGAAGTCCATGGGAGTCAAGAACTTTATCTTGTTTTTGGCTGTGTCTTCATTACCTGACCAATGGTAAATGCTCAAAAAGTCTTTATGAAAAGAATGAATCAAACTGCTCTGTTAGTTTGCTCTGGATGCAGTAACAAAGTACTATGAACTGGGTAGCTTAAACAACAGAAATTTATTGTCTTGCAGTTATGAAAACTAAAGATCTGAAATTAGGCTATCAGCAGTTTCTTCTGAGGGCTGTGAGGGAAAATCTTTTCTCTGCTGCTCTCCTAGCTTCTGGTAGTTTTCTGGCAATCTTTGGCATTCATTGGTTTGTAAATGGTATTCTCCCTGTGTCTTAACATCATTTTCTCTCTGTTTGTGCCTCTTTCCCTTTACATTTGTGCCCTTTTTATAAGGACACCAGTCATTTTGGATTAGGGCCAATCCTACTTCAGTAATATCTCATCTTAATGTATCTAATTATATCTGCAATAACCCGACTTCAAAATAGGTTCTGATTCTGAGATACTTGGGTTTAGGACTTCAACATAGCATTTTGGGGAGTACAGTTCAACCTATAACACTTATTAACCAAAATCTTCTTAAAATATAGTTGTGAAGGTAAGTACGGCTCTGGCTATAAAATACTGGATATGTTTCCAGGTCTTAAAGCATAGGTTTGCAGCAGGGTGGAGGCTAGGAGCAGGCACACGAAGGATTCTAGGAGGATGAAACCCTCTTTTTTTGACTCCTCTACTTCCAAGTATGAGTCTTTCTTTTTGTGCTGTTGAGTCCAGGAATTCTCCTACCTATTTCCCTTCCTGTAAATACTGCCTTTGCAGATGTGATTAAATAAAGGATCTTGAGACAGTAAGATTATCCTGGATTATCCAGGTAGGCCCATAATAAAACCGCATGTATCCTTATAAAAACTAGGCAGAGGGATATTTGATGACTGACAGAAGAGGAAAAGGAAATGTGACCATGGAAATAGAAATTGAGTGATGAGGGCACAAAGCCAAAGAGTGTTGGTAGCCAGGAGAAACTGGAAAAGATAAAAAGTAGATTCTCCAGTATACCCTCTCAAGGGAACATGTCCCTGCCAGCCACACCTTGATTCCGTTCTAATGATACTGACTTCAGACTTTTGGTTCCCAGAATTGTGAGAGACTAAAGTTTTGTTGTTTAAAGTCACCAATTTTGTGTTAATTTGTCATAACAGGCACAGGAAACTAATATATATGGTTTAATAATACCAAATAAGGATGATATCTACCTCAGAGTATCATAGTGAGTATTAAATCAGATAATACGTTTAAAAGTTCTTAATAGAACCAGGAATATACTAGATATTTCATATATGGTAACTATACTCTTTGTAATGGTAACTGTCTTTTTAATAACTGCTATTATTAAAGCTGGACCTGATGATTTAGGGACTTTTTTTAAAGAAAGGAATTTGGGTTCTTACATTGAGATACCACCTCACACCAGTTAGAATGGCCAAAATTAGCAAGACAGGAAACAACGTGTGTTGGAGAGGATGTGGAGAAAGGGGAACCCTCTTATACTGTTGGAGGGAATGCAAGTTGGTGCAGCCACTGTGGAATACAGTGTGGAGATTCCTCAAGAAATTAAAAATAGAGCTTCCCTATGACCCTGCAATTGCACTACTGGGTATTTACCCCAAAGATACAGATGTAGTGAAAAGAAGGGCCATCTGTACCCCAATGTTTATAGCAGCAATGGCCACGGTCGCCAAACTGTGGAAAGAACCAAGATGCCCTTCCATGGACGAATAGATAAGGAAGATGTGGTCCATATACACTATGGAGTATTATGCCTCCATCAGAAAGGATGAATACCCAACTTTTGTAGCAACATGGACGGGACTGGAAGAGATTATGCTGAGTGAAATAAGTCAGGCAGAGAGAGTCAATTATCATATGGTTTCACTTCTTTGCGGAGCATAACAAATAACACGGAGGACATGGGGCGATGGAGAGGAGAAGGGAGTTGGGGGAAATTGGAGGGGGAGACGAACCATGAGAGACTATGGACTCTGAAAAACAACCTGAGGGTTTTGAAGGGGCGGGGGGTGGGAGGTTGGGGGAGCCAGGTGGTGGGTATTAAGGAGGGCACGCATTGCATGGAGCACTGGGTGTGGTGCAAAAACTATGAATTCTGTTACGCTGAAAAGAAATTAAAAAAAAAAGGAATTTGGGTTCTGAGGTAAATAGCATGATTGGAGTTGACTGGTCAGGAGGTGAGGGAAAGGAGAGTGGAGTGAAGGATTGGAACTGTGATGGAATTGGTTCTGATTGTAGACTACAAAGTGGTATCTGTGGTAGTTCATGGCTTTTCCCTACTTCATCATCAGTCCTTTCCTCACTTCAGCCCTGGGCAAGGTAAAGAGGAAAATGGAAAGTAGGAGATAAGGAAAAAGAGTTCTTCTGGGAAATAGCTCACTGTATGGAATACATGGAGAATTTTGCCTAAAGGCTGCTACCCCTGGATAGTTAATATATGTAAGGACATACAGAATTTAGTCACAATAAGATTCAGGAGTTAGGGACAGCATGTGTTTGTTTTTTCTTGACAAACAAATGTGTTCAGCTGTTGACTAAAACCATTATTTTTGCTGTGCAACCTTTGTCCAGATTCAGTTTATCTACTCTTCATCTTTGGATTCTACAGAAAACTTATTACATGAATAGTCCAAAGGACTGATCATTTTATGGCAAAATTTCTGTTTGTCCATTTTTGTTTGTAGATTAATTGCTATAATTATAGCATTCCTTTGTAAAAGCTGGAAATTTGACCCCTGGTTTACCACCAAGGGGGAGAATCGTATTTTCCATAATACCTTGTTTTCAGCAAATAAATACTACTCCAAAACTTATCAGTGATATAAAATACTATTTAGCAAACTAGTTGCCAAAATTTGAAGTGAATAAATAGCTGAATTAGCAGAGTATAATTGTGTCTAATGGAGAGAAGGCTTTTCAGCTTTCTAATAGATTGTTATGGGGCATCCAGTTAGTTGACTGTCTTGTGACCCTTATCCTTCTACCATATCGGGATGGGAGCTCATAGAGCTGTACATATCTGAAACAAAATGAGGAAATTAAATTCAAAATAAGATGACATCATGAGATCTGGTGACATAGAACATTTTTGAGACCATGTCTCATATTCCTTATCTTTCGTATTTTAGAATGAGGCCAACAAAATACCGACCTAAATTACTCTCTCCAGATCTGCAGTAAACTAACTAGGTGACATTAGACAAATTAATTTACGCTTATGAACCTCAGTTCCCAATTTTATTTTATTTTATTTTTTAAAGATCTTATTTATTTATTTGACAGGCAGAGATCACAAGTAGGCAGAGAGGCAGGCAGGGAGAGAGAGGGAAGCAGGCTCCCTGCTGAGCAGAGAGCCCGATGCGGGGCTCGATCCCAGGACCCTGGGATCATGACCTGAGCTGAAGGCAGAGGCTTTAACCCACTGAGCCACCCAGGCGCCCCTCAGTTTCCAATTTTAAAATGACATGGTAGCCTAAACCATCTCCAGTAGTGCTTTCAGGAGGCAACATTCTATAATTCTGTATTAATTGGATTTTAGGTTTCCTTTTAGAAAAGCACTTTGACTTCTGAAGTGTAAATTGGTGCATACTGGGGCAAAACCCAAAGATTCAATGGATTCCAATTTCCCAAGATCACTTTTCTTTATGTTTTCTAAAATTTCATATCTAGCAACCTCCTTCCTTACTGCCCTGTTGCTTCATTTGTACTATAGTATGTGGTCATTGGTTGTTGACTTAGTTCAGGCTGTTTATAACAAATTACCATAGACTAGGTGACTTAAACAACAAGCATTTATTTCTTACCACTGTGAATGCTGAAAAGTCCAAGATCAGGGTGCTAGCAGATCCAGTGTCTGTTAAGGACCCACCTCCTCATTTAAAGATGGCTGTCTTCTTACTGTATCCTCATATGGTAGAAAGCAAGGAGAGAAATCCTGTGTTTCTTCATCTTGTATAAGGGCATTAATTTCATCATGAAGGCTCTACCCTCATGACCTAATTACTTCCCAAAAGCCCTACCCCCGAATACCATGACATTAGGGATTAAGCTTCCATATATGAATTTTATGGGGACCTAGACATTCAGTTTATAGCAATTGCATTTGGTAATTAGCCATGGCACAGTTGCCATAGGACACTCACAGCCTATACCAAGGTGTTCATGATAGAGTCCCTTTCCATACTTTTGGTAATTTCTTACCATAGTAAAATGTATTCTAGAACTAAATAAATCTAACTGGTGTCTCCCAGGATAGATCTTTAACTTAACCATATCTGAAAAGACTCTTTCCCAAGTAAGATAACATCTATAAGTCAATATGTAGATATTGATAAAGAACTGATATCCTTTGGGATCATTTTCCAGACTACTGCAGCAGATGCCCATATTCCTTTTTCTTATCTCTTTCTTAAGTGGCTCTTCTACTTGATATTTCTCTAAGATCTTCTCAGACATGAAGGTCACATGCCAGGTGATATGGTTTAGCAGGATGGTAGACACATCTTTTAAAGGGAATGCTTGCAGAGAAGGTAGAAACTTCTTATTTGGGGACAGCATTATTTTAGAACTATGTTTTGGAAATAGCATTAGACCTGGCTCTTAAGAGCTGGGATTTGAAAGAATAGTTTCTCCTTCTTCTGTGAATTTTATGAATGTTAACTTGAAAAAATGTCCTCTCACCTACTTAGGCTTCTTTTTCTGTAAAAGTAATTGATCTCCAAGTACATTTCCAGCTTCAGTATTCTTGGATTCCATTGTGATATCAATGTGCAGCTAGATCTAGATATCTGAAGTTCTGTAAAGAAGTCCAGGCTAGAGATACATACTTGTAGTCTTTGGGACATGGAATATGATGGGCTAGATACATACAGTCATTTCTTTTTTTTTAAAGATTTTATTTATTTATTTGACAGGCAGAGATCACAAGTAGGCAGAGAGGCAGGCAGAGAGAGAGAGAGAGAGGAGAAAGCAGGCTCCCTGTGGTGCAGAGATCCCGATGCGGGGCTCGATCCCAGGACCCTGGGATCATGACCTGAGCCGAAGGCAGAGGCTCTAACCCACTGAGCCACCCAGGCACCCCCATACAGTCATTTCTAAAGGACTCAGGCTCCAGATGGTAAGTTGTGTGGAAGATGACTGGTGATCACTGATGTGCCTAGTATTATAATTGTCGTGGTGAAACAGGACAGAGAGGCTGTGTAAACTGGCAGCTCTGTGTCAGTAAACACTGATGCTTTAAAGTTCAAAGAACCCTGCCATGGGACACTCTGCCAAACTAATTCCAACTCAGAGGGAGGAAGCATATGCCTATATTTGGTGATAGGAGTTAGAGCTAAAATTGGGGCACCTGGGTGTCTCAGTGGTTTGCACATCTGCCTTTGGCTCAGGTCATGATCCCGGGGTCCTGGGATGGAGGCCCACATCAGGCTTCCTGCTCATCCTTGAGTCTGTTTCTCCCTTTCCCCCTCCTCTTTCCCTGCTCATGCACATGCTCCAGCACACACTCTCTCTCTTTCTCTCTCTCATAAATAAATAAAATCTTAAAAAAAAAGGAATTAGAGCGAAAATAAATGTGACTTTATTCGTACCTGAAGGAGGATAAAATTTAGACATTTGAATTATGTTGTAAGGATATAATTGAAGACCTTTTTATTTAACAGAAGAGCTGCATCTGGAACTCAAAAGGGCTAACCATAGATGAGGTATAATTAATGAAATACAATCTACATCTACTATATTCTTGTTGAAAATTCTGATATTTGAGGATGAAGAGAGAATTCTACAAGCATCTAAGCAAAAAATCAGGTTATCTGTAGATGGAAAAAGTCAGGATATGTGCTTCTTGGGAAAAATATCTTGAGGAATTAATTCAGCTAAATGAGAAATGATAAATATAGGTTTAAATCCAAATTAATATGTAAATATGGTTATAAAACAATGCAAATATAGTGCTTGAAAGAGAACACAGATAGTGGAAAAGTAATATAATAATAATATGTAACTGGGACAAAATTTCCAGATTAGAGCAACAAAAACTGGGAAGTGTGAGATCTTGGTGGGGAGGAGGTTGGTGAAAAGTGAATGTGCTAATTTCCTCAATATACCTAGGGAAAGCATTAGAAATGTCTAATTAATATTTATAATTAGAGAAATGGAGGCTTAAATATGCATTTCAAAAGCTAAAATAAGAGCTAGTTGAATTAAAATGTTGCTCTCTACCTTCTAAATTAATTGATGGATGGAGAAGACTATAAGAAAAAACATACCGTAAAAGCAGAAGGTTGTAGACAAATAATGAGCAAGAAAACACTGAAAAACAGGAAACACTTGATAATATAATATATACTAGATACATTCACTAATCAAAATTATAATTCATTAGGCTAGGTCAGGATATAAAATCTAGCTACATGCTGTCTACAGAAGAATACTCCCAAATAAAGTGATTAAAGAAGATTAAAAGTATAAAGTTGGACATTTAATTCAGAATAAGAGTTACTGGATTTACTAAATTGATATCAGATACGACAGACTCATCTGACAAGTGGAAAACATCCTTTCTTCTCAAGCAACCATAAAATCTTAGCAAAGCTGATCATTTATTAAGCCACAAAACCAGTAAGTTAAGGGAGTTGAGGGAAATTGGAGGGGGAGATGAACCATGAGAGACTATGGACTCTGAAAAACAACCTGAGGGTTTTGAACAACCTGAGGGTTTTGAAGGCGCGGGGGGTGGGAGGTTGGGGGAGCCAGGTGGTGGGTATTATGGAGGGCACGCATTGCATGGAGCACTGGGTGTGTTGTAAAACTATGAATTCTGTTACGCTGAAAAGAAATGAAATTAAAAAAGAACTTAAGAAAAAAAAACAAATATAAATAGTAGAGACCAGATTCTTGTCAGCAAACGAATGAACTATGAAAATGACAAATTTAAAGGCATTCCTAAGGAAATTGAGACAATCAGAAAATCAAAACTCTAATATAGACCATTTAAAAATAATAGTGTTGAGATCAGTACATCTAAGAATCCATACGGTGTGGCTAAAGCTATATCAGAGACTGTTTTAGGAGAACTCATCAAAGTCATTGGACCTCAGAATCTCTACTATCATATTTCAAGAGCCTAACAAGAATTTTCTTTTTGCTTTAGTACTTCCTGCTTGTGCACTGGCTAATGCAGAGATGATCCCATGTCCCATCTTGCCTGATTGCTTGTTGCTGTAATTGCTGCTCTTGGTGCAGACACCGCTGATACTGTTGCAGTTGCTCTATCGGCCTAACTGGCGCTGCTGAATATGGCGGCTGACAGGAAGCAGAGTCGTCCTCTGGCCCCACTCCATTCATTAGCCGCCACCTGGGGGATGCTCTCTTGTTTATGGGTTGTTTTTGCTACTGTGAACAGCTGCTGTACTGAGAGACAGATTAACCTATGCTGGGAACATTTTAGCCCCCCTACCAATCTATTTTCCACACTGCTCCCGGGATGATCTCAATCTTAAGCATGCCACTTCCTGGTTTAACGCTCTTCTTTGGTCTCTCATTCCCTGCAGAATAAAATCCAAACCTTGTTACTAAGCATACAGGTTTAACATGTGACAGTATTTTGCATAATTTTCCCTCTCCATTCTATATCCACTGTCTCCATCCCTGCCACCCCCACCTTATAAAACGCTTTGCTCTAGCTCTGCCAAAGTACTTAGAAAAAAAAAACAACTCTGCTTGGAATGATTGATGCTTTAATTATTATGCAGATATTAGCATATTAAGTTACAAGAAATCTGGGGGAAATATTTGTCAGGGACATGACTAAGAGTTAATACCCTAATATAGACAGAGTTGTTACAAATTAGTAGGGATCACAAGAGAAACCACTGCAGAAAAATAGATTTTTAAAAAAGCATGAAAGATAATTAACAGATATGACAACAAATTTTGATAAGCAGCCAGAGTATAAAGAAAAATAATTTCATGAATAAAGAAATACAAATTAAAATACCATCTTTCACTTCATTTCAAATAACAATTTAAAAAATAATAATAAAGTATCTTATTCTAGCAAAATCAGTGTATTAGAATAATTTTCTAACAGTTGAAAGAAAAGTATCTTGAAGAAGGGGTACCTTTTACTACCATGTGCCAAGGTACTATATTTACTAGTGGCTGCCCTATGCATGGTACTTCCCTTATACCAGGTAGTAATGTCCTTAAGAACTCTACATGTGTTTATTCCTTTAATCTTCAGAACAAATACTTTGATGCAAACACCATAACTTTCTGTATTTTATATTTGAAGAAAAGGTGTCCCAGAGAGGTTAAGTGACTTAAAAAAGATCAAACAACTAATAAAAGGTGGAGCCAAATTTGGACTCCAACCACCTGACTGTAATGTCTTCCCTTTCAACCACTGTGCATACTGCCTCCTATGTTTGTAGTTTTGAGAATGTTTGTGTATGTTTTCATTACATCTCATAGATACAGACAAGTTATATCCATTGCCACCATTTATAGAACAATTATATGCCAAAGATTGGGCTAAGCATTTTATAGCAATCATATGATGTAGACCTTGTTAATTCCATTATGCATTTAAGGAAAATGAGGCCTAAAGAATTCCTATAACATGTCCATGGTTATTCATATAGCAAGTGGCAAAGCCAGGATTTCAATAAGTTTGTGTTATACTCCAAGACTTCATGCTTTTCACTGCTGTGTAATAACTAGTGCACAAATGTTGACAAATATACAAATATTTGTAAGTCTGATCATGTCGCTTCTCTAATCCAGTCCTCTGCTACTTACCATACTTGGAATTGAACCCAAACTTAATACTGTGGCCTGCAGAACCCTTCTTGTCCTGGTCCCTCCCTTCCTCTCCATCCTCCTCTCCTGCTTCTCTTTTCTTGGCTGCACTTCAATCCTACATACTCCAATCCCACATGCTCTATTCTAAACACACCGGGTGCACGTCACCTTCAGGACAATGCATGTGCTTTATCCTTTGCCTTGATTGCTGTTGCCTCAGATATTTACATGGCTAACTCCACTTCCTTCAGGGATCTGCTCCACTCTTTCTCTGACCCCTACATCGAAAACCATGCCATTCAGCACACTCTGCATTCTTATTTGTCTTTATTCACTGTATGTATCACAACCAGATGTTACATTATGGACTTATTGTTTGTTGTCTATATTCCTCATTGGACTGTAAGTCCTAAGATGCCAAGACTGCTTTGTTCACTATTGTGTCTTTGGAGTGTAGGTTAGAAGTTAGCCTTTTGGAGGGGAGGTTAAAGAGCCTGATATTAAATAATTTAGGCTTTGCAAAGCTGTACAGTCTTTGCCACAATTACTTAACTCTTCCATTGTAGCAAAGAAGCAGTCATAGGCAATATGTAAGTCAATGAGTATGAAAATGAAAATGTTATGTTTCAATAAAACTTTATTTACAAAAATAGGAGGCAACTGGGTGGCTCAGTTGGTTAAGCATCTGTCTTTGGCTTGGGTCATGATCCCAAGGTGCTGGGTTTGAGCCCCTTCTCCCTCTACCTCTGTCCCTCCCCCAACACATGTTCTCTCTCTGTCTCTCTCTCTTTCTCTCCCACTCTCAAACAAAATCTTTGAAAAACAAAACAAAACAAAATTTTATTTACAAAAACAGGTGGCAGGTTGGATTTGGCATACAGGCCATAGTTTGCCAACCCCTGGTCCAGAACATTAGCTGGTTGGTACTCAATATGTATTTCTTGAATGAATTTATATGTCTATAATACACATGTGTGCACACACACAAATAGATATGTACACATGTGCATGTGAGTTTGTGTGTGTCTGCATGCCCAAAGGATACTGGAAGGAATCAAATAAAAATATCTTAATAGTTACCTCTAGTGGAAGTCTTATGGCCTTTTTTAAAGGATTTTGGCTTTTTAAAATTAAAATTTCGTCTATGTATTTTCTTTAAATTTTTAATGACTATGCATTAGTTTTTTTAGACTTTTTTTCTTGAAGTATGATAAAAATACAGAAAAATGTACAGTGCATAATTGTACATCTCAAAGAAGTTTTAGAAGTGGAACATACTTGCATAACAAGCACCCAGCTAAAGATACAGAAGAACGTCAATATCCTAGGACCTCCTTTCAGTCACTTGTGCACACTATCCTGACTTCTAACAGCATAGATTAGTTTACCTCTCTTTGTACTTTACATAACTATAATGATATGGCATGCAGTCTTTTGTGTTTGACTTCTTTTGCTCAACATTATGTCTTTGAGAGGTATCCACACTGAGGTATGTAGTTGTGGTTCACTCATTCTTGTTGCTCTATAGTATTCCATTGTTTGAATTTATATCATGTGTTGCTCATAAGATGTTTGTGTTATCCTTTTCATTATTAACCTTTCCCTCTGTCCTATACAGGAATCCAGAATCTCTCCCTTGGTAATTCTTTTTTTTTTAATTTTTATTTTTTATAAACATATTTTTATCCCCAGGGGTACATGTCTGTGAATCGCCAGATTTACACACTTCACAGCACTAACCATAGCACATACCCTCCCCAGTGTCCATTACCCCACCCCCCTTTCCCGACCCCCCCTACCCAGCAACCCTCAGTTTGTTTTGTGAGATTAAGAGTCACTTATGGTTTGTCTCCCTCCCAATCCCATCTTGTTTCTTTTCTTCTTTTTCTGCCCCCCTAGTCCCCCATGTTGCATCTCCACTTCCTCATATCAGGGATATCATATGATAGTTGTCTTTCTCTGATTGACTTATTTCACTAAGCATGATACCCTCTAG
>PISX010031093.1:0-17133 GCA_004024625.1 Mellivora capensis
GAAGCGGGGACGACGAGTGGGCTGGGGTCTGGCCAGAACGTTTCCACGGGGCCCAGGGGGACCCGTGTCAGCCCCCAGTTCTCCCTCCCCGACCGCCGCAAGGTCCGCGGGCCCCGGGGCCGTGGGTCCGGACCGCAGGGGCCGCTCTCGCAGCGAACTCCCACCCGGGGCCACCCCGCTCGCCGCCCACGGAGCCGGCAGAGCCTGGGGTCCCCGCGCCGAGTGAGGCCAAGGCGCGCGGTGGGGACGGTGCTTCCCGGGACGCCCGCCGGACGCCCAGGCCCTCTGGAAACGGGGGTGGAACTGCAGCCGCCCTCCCTCCGCCCCGGCCCTGCCCCGGTTTCATCCTTACCCGTCAGAGCCCCTCGGTCGTGAATAGGGTCGTGGGCAAAGCTGCTCCGAACAGGAGGCAAGACAGGCCTCGCCCGCGCGGCTGGCAGAGCCAAATCCGCAACACAGGCCTCGAGGCCCTCGATTGTTGTAAAACTTGCGGACGGGGCTTCTTTCTGTGCCCACGTGCCTGTCCTCATGGCCTGGGTAGAAAAACCCGACCAAGAAGACAAAAGTCCCTGTCCGGGTCACCCTGTGGTCGGAGGAGACCAACGAGAAACAAAGATCAGTCCCATGGAGGATGTCCCTGAGATCCGCAGGGAGGACGGGGACGCCAGGCGGGGCGCGCAGTTCTCGGCAGAGCAGCCCGAGGTCTGCACAGGGAGGAACGTCCTGCAAACATGCCGAGGCAGTGAGAGAGCTGGTCACTGTCGCGGGGCCGCGGGGGCAGCAAGCCGGGCCCACAGCACGTGCAGAGGCCTGAGGGTGTGTGGGGCGTGTCCTGGGGTGTGCGGGGGTGTGCAATGGGCATGTCCTGAGGGTGAACGGGGCTTGTACTGGGTGCCTACTTGTGTACTTACTTACGGAGCGTCTGGGTGGCTCAGTGGGTTGAGCCTCTGCCTTCGGCTCAGGTCACGATCTCAGGGTCCTGGGATCGAGCCCTATGTGGGCTTCTGGCTCAGCAGGGCGCCTGCTTGGCCCTCAGCCCCTCCCCCTGCCCATGCTCTCTCTCTTTCTCTCAAACTAGTAAAATCTTTTAAAAAAAGAGAGAGAGAGAGAAAGAAAAACAAGCTGAAAACTAACGGAGGAGAGAACAGAAAGAGGAACAGGAGACTATGCGGTATCAGCTGGAACTTACTCTAGAAAGGCACGTTGATGAGAGCAGAGTGGCGGTGACACAGAAATCTGTGCATCAATCAGCAGGAGAGAGTCCCACGGAGCAGCTGCAGAAAATGCACACGGACGTAAAACAGTCAGGAAAGGCTGCACAGCAGTTACGAGAGATAGAGGGGCTAATGACTACTGTGGGGAAACTGGCACTTTTGGGGGGGAAAACAGCTTAAAGTCTCACTTCCCAAATACACAAAGCTAATTAGGGATAATTAAAATCTTCACGGTAAAAAATGAAGTCGTAACAACAGCAACAAAATATAGCTGAACATTTACCTGACTTGGTTGGGGAAAAACCTTTTAAGCATAAAAAATGGAATAAATCACAAAAAAACAAACAGATTTGTCTACATGAAATTTAAAGACTGTTCTTAATATCCTGAGGGGCCAGTAAAGGTTTGCAACAATCGCTTTCACATAACTCGCGTTATTACAAGGTTTGAAATACAGAGACAAAGCCAAAACTTAATTAACATGAGCATAATTAGAACCTTCCCTTTCTTTTTTTGCTTAGAAACAAAGACTTCTGCCTTTCAGACATGACATCGAAGCATCATGTATATATTTTCATTATGTGTCTGCAACACTTTTGATGTTTTCTACTACATTTTAATGAGCCATCTGCCCAAAAATTATTTTCAAAAATTGAGAAGTTAGTAACTGGGTAAATGACTGACTTGTTTATGCTTATGTTATTGGTGGTGATTTAATGGTTACTATCTGAGCTAAATGTTCCAAGAAACAGGGAGGCAGTTGTCAGGGTGAAAAAGGACCCCAGACAGGCAGCGCAAGGTACAAGGGGGTCCTAACGTCCACAGTGCTCTTTGAGGGGACAGAAATGTACATTCCTGTGTAGCCCTGATGAAAATTTTTAAGTGGATTAAAAATAAAACTGAGCAAAACACAGAAGCTAGATGCATTGGGGGCAGATCAGGGGAAGGGCTGGGTGGTGCAGGATACTCACAAAATACAGAATCAGGAAGATTTCCCTCCAAAAACCATGACTGGCGTTTGAGCAGGTGCCTCCGCAGGTGGTACGTGGCCTCGGTGTGAATAAAAACGCACTAAGTCGACTTACGGAAAGAACATGGCTGTGGGGTAGAAAGACCACAGCATCCAAGCCCAAGACCCAAAGTCCACACCCCAGCTCCCTGATTTAATCATCCTGTGGCTTGAGTTGATGGCCTCCCTTCTCTGAGTTCCAGTTTCTGCCCAGAAATAAGACTTTGGGTCTTGTAATCAACAGCACTGACAACCATGTGTGTCCAGAGGCCACAGCCCCCCAGTGGTGTCGGAGCCTCCTGGGCTCCTGGACAGGTGGAAGGAGCACGTCCCACTTGTGCTACAAGCAGCCCAAACCCCAGATGGTGTGAACACAAAATCCAGGAAGGAAGGGCGGCCACACTGAGGAGCCAAAAGTCCCCAAAAGCCGGTCCGTGGGTCAGAAAGTGAGGGAGCTAAGCGCATGGAACATCTGGAATAGGGAACCAGTCTTACTGGGTTGAAGGAGCAGGGCCCTCGGCAGTGGCCTTCACACGCTGGGAGCCACCTCGTGAATAATATGAATTATTGCTCTATTATATCTTAAAGCCGCTTCCATCACAGAATGGTCAAAGCTCCTTCCAGGTGAGATTACGGGTCTAAGGGCTAGTGAAGGTCAGGAAATGGATATGCAGCTGACCAGCTGGTGGGGAAGAAGGTGTCATGATTTACCTACTGAGAATGCTCACAGTTTAGACATAGACTGGGTCCAGCCTAGGAAGAACAAGACGGTGAACCAGAGGATCAGAGGATGTTTTCACATTGGCTGGCAGTATTGATGGGGATGTATTAAGGTTTAAGTAAATTGCATTTTTTTTAAGAAAAGATAAAGTTTGGTTTCACCTTCCAACAGATAAATCTCTTGAATAGAGTAATCATGGACTACATACAGAATACAAAAACAACTACCCAGAGTCTCTGATAGTAAACTAAAACAAGCAGATTTTGGAAGGGAGACACAGTTTGGGAGAAAGAAATGCCACATGGTGAGTTTCTTGTTTTATGACTTTTAGCCGTAGTAACAGTATGGTATGGCTGAAAACTGTGATCAAAACCCACAGAGACTTCTGTTCACCAGGATGGAGTAACAGAGGCTGGGTTTACCCTCCTATCTAAAAACAAAAAGATACATAAATGTATTTTTCAAAATATGTGGAACAATGACTATGAGTCACATTTTCTTGTTTATTTGCATGGCTGCCAATTCTGATTAGATGCTGGACATTTTCAGCCTCAGCTCAGGACAGAAAGCCCATCAACCATTTATCTGAGAGAAGGGAATCAGATAAGCTGAGCCCTAAGACTTCCCCCCATTATTGGCTGGAGAGAGTCTGAAGGTGACAGGGCAGGAAGCAGAGTCCAAACAGAGCTTAGTGGTCCCCCTGAATAGAGGAGACAGAATTTGGGATTTGGGAAGAATTTAGGAGGAAGATTTGAATTTCTGGTTTTAAAGCCAATGCAGATGGAGCTCCAGGAATATGAAGAGATGCACCTTTGAAAATGTGGCCAATACTTATCTGTTCGTGTATACGGGGAGTGTATCAGAGGACAGAAAAAGAGCCATTGTAAAGGAACAGGGAGCACAATGTGTGGAGCTCACATGGGGCTGAGAACAGGTCATGCTTTCCCCAGCCTGAGGAGAAAGACGTCCTACTACACGAACATCAGTAAAGTCCTCAAAAGGGTACTGCCCTAGTAAGAGGAATAAATTGTCCCTAGACTAACGGCTGTCCTGAGCCCATGTCATAGGGTTTTAAAGCAAGCTTTGAAGAGATTAGACTAATTACAAGTAACTAAACTGCATCCCCAAACAATACTCAACAATATTGAAATAACAAAATTCAGCACCCAACAGTGTTAAAGTTAAAATGTCCAACATCCAATCAAAAATGTTTAGCCATGAAAAGGAACAAGAAAATACAAACAACACAGTAACAACAGAAACGGACTCCTAAATATAGAAAACTCATAAATGCAGAGAATTCACTGGGGAAGAAGATGGGGGATGGGCAAAATAAGTGAAAGGATAAAGAAGTACAAACTTCCAGTTATAAAATAAATAAGTTATAGGCATGAAAACTGCACCATAGAGAATATAGTCAATAATATTATGAAAACATATGGTGACAGCTGGTAACTGTACTTACTGTGGTGAGCATTTCATAACATTCAGAATTGTTAAATCACTATGTTGTACACCTGAAACTAATATAATACTATATGCCAACTGCACTTCAATTAAAAAATGTTTTGAATTTAAAAAAAACGGGAAAATATGGCCCATAATCAATAGAAAAATCATCAAAGAAACAGACTCAGAAATGACAGAGATGAGGGGTGCCTAGGTGGCTCAACTGATTCAGCATCCCACTCTTGATACCGACTCAGGTCATGATCTCAGGGTCGTTGGATCGAGTCCTGTGTCAGGCTCCATACTGGGTATGGAGCCTGTTTAAGATTGTCTCTCTCCCTCTGCCCCTCTCTGCCATGTTCCTCTCTAAATAATAATAATAATAATAATGACAGATGATAGAAAAACAGAAAAAGATATTAAAACTGTAATAGGAGAAGGTAGAAGAAAGCATGAGTGAAATGAGAAGAAAAACCAAAGTTAAGAGAAAAAAGATCCAGTCGTACTTCAGTAGATGATAAACTACAAAACTTTCAAAATTGGCACAGATAACAGAAAATCTAAATAATCCCATGTCTATTAAAGTCATTGAATTAATATCAAAAAGACTTTTGATGTTTAGCCCAGATAGTTTCAGTGTTGAATTCAAATATTGTAGAAAAAAGTAGTATAAATACCACCTAAGTTCTTCCAGAAAACAAAGGAAAGGGGTGCCTGGGTAGCTAAAATTGTTGGGCATCTGCCTTGGCGGCTTGGGTCATGTTCTCCAGGTGCTGGGATCAAGCCTGGGCTCCCAGCTCAGCGAGGAGTCTGGTTTTCCCTCTCCCTCTGCCTCTCCCACTGCTTGTGCCCTCTCTGTCTCTGTCTCTCTAATTAATAAATAAAATCTTAAAAAAAAAAAAGAAAAGAAAACAAAGGAGAGATAAACACTCCAATTACGTCATGAGTCCAATCTAACATTAATACCAAAACCTAACAAAAACATCAACAAAAACAAAAAATAGGAAAGTACAAATCAGTTACCCTCATAAACACACACACTCTTAACAAAATACCAGCAAATATAAATTAAACATGTATGAAAAGAAGAATATATACTTGAGTCAGGTTTATTGAAGAAATTCAAGATCAGTTTAAACTTGATCAAAATCAACCACCCTGTTAGTAAACAAAAAGTAAAAAAAAAAAAAGGTAATTTCCAAGTTAATAGAGTAAAAAAGAAGAAAACCCACATGACTGTTTTAATAGGTTCTGAAGACGCATTTGACAAAGTTCAATATCCGTTCGTGATTAAAGGAAAAACAAAACCCTCAGAAATAGATGAAAGCATCTTCCATCTGATGAAAGATCTGCAGCTAATGTCATCCTTAATGGTAAATTATTAAATACTTTCTCCTTAGGAGCAAAGAGTAAGACAAGGATACCTTACCTCATCATTTTTATTCAACACTGTCCTGGTGATTCTACAAAGTGCGATGGCCAAGATAATGAAACGGAGACATAACTGTATAAAAGAAGAAAAAATTGTCTCTATTTGCAGTGACATAACTGCATATACAGAAAATCCTAAAGAATCTATGAGATAACTCTGACTAATAAATGAATTTAAAATAGTGTTAGATTATCACATTAATAAGCAAAATTTATATTTATAGCAAATCATTGGAAAATTAAATTTAAAACATGTCCACTTATAATACCATCAAAAACAAAATATTTAAGAACAAATTTAGCAAAAGATATATAAGACTCTATACTAAAAACTATAAAACACTGTAATGAAAAATTAAGCAAAACCTAAGTAAATGGAGAGATATATCATCCTCACTGACTGGAAGACTTAGTATTATTAAGATGTCATTTCTTCTCAAATTGATCTATGTATTTAGCTCAGTAACTCAGTCACAATCAAAACCTTAGCAGATTTTTAAAACAGAAATTGGAAACTAGGTTCTAAAATTTATATAGAAATTTGAAGGTCCAGGGGCACCTGGGTGGCTCAGTGGGTTAAGCCTCTGCCTTCAGCTCAGGTCATGATCCCAGGGTCCTGGGATCGAGCCCCACATCGGGCTCTCTGCTCCGCGGGGAGCCTGCTTCCCCCTCTCTCTCTGCCTGCCTCTCTGCCTACTTGTGATCTCTGTCTGTCAAATAAATAAATAAAATATTTAAAAAAAAGAAATTCGAAGGTCCTAGAATATCCAAAGAAGTCCCTTAAGAGAAAAATCAAGTAGGAGGACTTAAACTTCCCAACTTTAAGATTTACCATAAAGCTCCAGTAATGAAGACAGTATAATATGGGCAAAAGGACCGATGAATGGACAGAATAGAATGGAGACCCCAATAACAGACCTTTATTGATGTAGTCTCCCAATTTTCAACAAAAATGCCAAAGTGCTCCCCAGAGGAAGAGACAATCCTTGAAATAACTGGATTTCCTTTCTGTAGGAAAAGGACACTTAACTCTCTGTCATATATAAAAAGTGATTTGCAATAAATCCCATTTAAGACCATAAAACTTTTAGAAGAAAATGTAAGAAAAAAACCTTTGTGACTTAAGAGTAGACAGATGTTTCTTAAATAATTCACAGAAGGCAATAACCATAAAGAAAAAGATTATATTCAAATAAAAACTTTATTATATAGATTATATATATAGATTACGGCAATAACCGTAAAAGAAAAAAATATAGATTATATTCAAATAAAAACCATTAAGGAAACACCTAGGCAAACTACAACTTTAAAAAAAAAAATTGGAAAACATACACCTAAGGGCTGGTTTGCAGAATATGTGAACCACTACAACTCAATAATAAAGACACAGTCCTCTAAAAATGGACACAAGATTCTTCAAATCTTGAAGGCCCCTTCATAAAATAAGATACCGGAACAGCTGATAAGCACAAGAAAAAGAGCTTCACATCATGAGTCATCAGGGAACCCCAGAGTGAAACCGCAGGAGACACCACCACCAACCTACCGGAATTCCTACCCTTAAAAGATCAATACCGCCACGTGTCCGCAGGGAAGCAGAGCAACCCGAACTCCTGCACGTGGTTGCTGGGAGGATAAATGCCATCACCGCTTTGGGGGAAAGCTCTGCCGTTTCTTTAAAAAAAGAAATCGACACTCACTCTCCGATGCGGCCGTCCCATGCCCACGTACTGACCGGGGAGAAATGGCTGCGGGGTCCGTCCAAAGACCTGAGCGCCGCCGCCACCGTCAAACCGGCGCAGACCGCGAGTCCAGCCGCCCAGTCTCCGACCAGCGGGAGCAACGCCATGCGTCCCGGGACGGCGAGGACGGGCAGACAGCAGAGCGCCCTCCTAAGGGTTTGCAGGGCTGATCCCGGGAACCCTGACTCCGCTCTTACGTGGTGAGGAGGCATCCGGGTGCTCATCGGCTCCCCATCGAGAGGGAAGCTGTCCTGAATCACCAGGTGGTGCCCTTCAAAGCGGAGGAGGGAAGAAAAGAAGTCACAGTGGCGCGTGGTGAGGCCAGAGAGGCCGCAGCTGGCTTTGGACACGGAGGACGAAGGTGTAGACCCCGTCCTCCGGGATCAGAGCAACGGGAGCAGCTTCTGTTAGATTTCATGTCGTCTTTGGTCCCTGAAATAGTTTCAGAACAATAAAGGTGAAAGGTGTGTCTGTGGTTCATGACAAACTCTGATCTTATGTAACTGGTGACTTTTGGAAAGCCCCCCAGCGACCTACGGGTGGGGCTGGCCACCAGGGGAACCCACGGTGGCATTAGAGGGCGGGAACTCTCAGCCCCAGCTTGGGGTGGGGAGAGGCTGGAGGTGACTTCATCTCCAGTGGCCAGTGATTTAATCCATCACACCTGTGTCCTGGAGCCTCCGTAAAAACAGGACAGGACGTGTTAGCAAACAAGAGCACATCCGGGTGTGGGGCCGGTGGTTGACCCCACACTCCACGGGGTCAGAAGTTCCTGTGCTTGGGAGATAAAGTTGCATTGTTTAAGCTGCTAAATTTGTGATAATCTCTTCCGGCAGCCGTAGAAATCCAGTAGAGCTCAGTAGGCGAATCCCGACGTGAAAGGGCAAAGGCTGTTCGGCTCCAATTTTGTAAAGTTATAGAACAGGCCCGTCTCGAGAGTAATGGGAAAAAACCAGCACAGTAATGGGGGCGGGGAGTAACCGGGGCAGGCCCGGGAGCCTCTGGGTGGATGGGCTGTCCTCCACACCGATAAGGTCAGGGTCACCAGAGCGTGTGCGTTGTCAAAGCCCAGGTGACGGACACTTGAGACCTGCATTTCCTTGAATGCAAGTAAGACACAAAGTGAACAGCTGGGAACACCCGTTACTCCGCATTTATGGGGGCCGGAGATGTGGGCAGCCTGCTCTGAAATGGGCCAAAAGCAAGATGGCTCCGTGGAGGGACAGAGGGACGGGTAAGTGGACAGACGTCAGAATGAAGGTTGGAAAATGTTCACGGCAGAATCAAGGTGGCGAGTACACAGGTGCTCGCTGAGATGTTCCTTCACCTTTATTGTTTGAAATAGTTTGTTTTTTAAAAAGCTAACAGGTTGGCTCGGCACAGAGAATGTAAACACAACTTGGAACCAGAAAACCCAAAGCTGTAGGTCAGTGGTTAGATCACGGGAGAGATTTTTCAAAAAGCTCATGTCTGAGGCTCCGCAGGATTTGATAATAATTGGTCGAGGCATGAATGATTCTTTTAAGAGAGAGAAAGTCAGGCTACCAGCAGTCAGGACCCTCCTGTCCTACTTCCCAGCAAACACCCTCCTGAGAAACAGCGTTTCCTCCAGCGCGCCCACCGGGGGCCCGTCGGCCCCGACGCAACAAGGAGATGCAGTCGCGCGCACAGCACCCGCGCACAGCACCTTCCTCGTCACAGTTGCTCATTTTCTTCTCAAAGCAGGACGTCCACTTTGAGGGCGACCTGGGAAACTGAGGCAGGGCCAAAGGAGGACTGGGCAGCGTATTTTTATCCTTTTCAAGACCTGGGCAGCTAGAGCTCAGTTAGGAGGACAGAAACCTCGGCGCCTGGGCGTGTGCACACACGGGGGTGACTGGACACTGGCGTGGGTGCTGTGACTGGGCTGAAGGGTGACCCACACCCATTCCCGTCGGCCTGCAAACTGCGGTTGTGTCCTTCTTGGGAAACAGGCAGGGTCTCTGCAGACGTGGTAAGGTGAAGCCAGGCTAGGTCGGCGTGGCCCCAATCCGATGCCGGGTGTCTGATAAGGAGAGAGAGCTTAGTCACTGGGGCGGCCAGGCGGAGGTAGAGGCTGATGTGGGAGGCACGTGGCCCCAGCCAAGAAGCGCCCGAAGCCACCAGAAGCTGGCCAAGGCCGCCGTGAGAAAGGGCACAGCGTGCTGACACGTGGCTTCGGGTCCTGGCCTGCAGCGCGGTCAGTGCCTGTGCCGTCAGCCCCCGGTGAGGTAACGTGTTCCGACAGCCCGAGCAAAGCAGCGCACGCCCGACCTGGTGTTGGAGCGACATCTCCGTTGTCCAGGCTGACAAGGCGGCTCTCCCGGTGCAGCTGACGTGGGAGGACCCGCGAAAGCACCTGCCCCCAGCCTGGCCCAGGGCCGTCGGCATCACCTTCACTTTGACAAAAGCCTCTCCCCGAGCGGGCAGAGCTTCACGCGTTCACCTCACAGATGCCGCGGGCGGAAGATGCCCGATGCCCAGAGGACCCACCTGATTCTTCTCCAGCAATTCCTACCTGCGGAAGGTCCAGCCCCCGCGGCACGCCTCGTGCAGACGGACAGACAGAAGTGGTGGAGGAGGGAGCGCAGAAGGGCCGCAGGTCCCTCCTGTTCCCCGAGGCCGCGGGTCTCTGTTTGAGGGGCTGCTGGAGCCAGGACACAGGACCATGTTTTGGTCTGTCCCTGCAGACCTGCTTCCCTTCCAGCAGCGTCTCTAGCCGGAGCCTCCTGAAGGCAGACCCCCACTCGTTGACAACAGCCGCGGGGGGATTTGTGGCACGCCACGAGCAGAGCCCAAATCTAAGCTTTCCTCCCAGGGTTCAGGAGAAAATGCTCCGTCCACCGGCAAGGGTCCGTGTTTCAGGGCGCGGCAGACACAGGACGCTGAAGCCAGAGGCGTGGGGTCAGGCATAAAGCCCGTCCCCGTGCACTAGCTCGGCGCATCGCGGCGCACGGGCGAGGGTGGCAGGCGTCTGTCCTTCCCAGCAGAGGCCTCGGACGGGACCGAGCCGGCTCTGCCTCCTCTCTCCGGCTGCTGGCTGACGGTCACACCCCGGGGTTACAATTCGGGGGCGGGCCGGGGGTCTGTGAACGCAAGTGGGGAAAAGAGCGACCTCTGTTTCTGGCAACCTCCGGGATGTCCTGTATTTCCGGTGCTCCTGAGCGCGGGCGGGAAAGCCCAGCAGCTGCGCCAGGACTGGCGGTGCTGCTACTGGTAGGAGCCAGAGTTTCACGTCTCGTTCCGGGTTAACCTCGGTGCTTTACTTTATGTGTTTAAGGACATTATTCTGAGAAAAGCCCATTCCTCAGGCCACCGAAAGGGGACACGGCCCCAAAAAGATAAAGCCTGGCAGTAAGCTGAAGGGCGCCAGCAGAGCCATGTGCCCCCGGAGCCCGGGCCCCGAGTCACGGCCTGTGAAGTCGCCCACCAGCCAGAACGTTGCAATCCGCCAGCTCCACGGGAGGAAAAAGCTGGGGTGTGTTTACTACAGCCGCTAGCACCGTCCCCCTCCCAGCTGCTGCAGAGACACCCAGGCCACCCACGGGAGCCGCCACGCGGGCCTGGCCCCGAGCCCCGTCCTTGTTCACCGCCCCTGTAGCCCGGGGCGCCCCGGGGTGGGAGGGTGGGGGGCGATCTGGCCCAGGAGCCTGAGTCGGGGCAGGGCTGCCTCTTCCCCTCGCAGGTCTGCGAAGCTCTGCGCAGCCCCTTCCTCCGCCGCACCGCCAAGAGTCACTGCCGGTGGCGCCACGCCGTGATCATTCTTTGGAAACGAGGCTGCGGTCCCCCGTCCGCTGGCCTTGCAGGGGTGTCCACGAGCGGACATGGTCCCGGAGCGGTGCCCTTTCCTGCAGACGGATTCCAGCGCTGTGTGATCAGCCGCTGTCTTCCCACCGCCGCTGACACGGGCAGCCAGGTCCACGGGGGAACACAGCCACGGACGCGCAGGAGGAGGCGAGGACGGGGGAGGGGTGAGAGGCGGGAGGGGTGAGAGGCGGGCCTCCACCAGCCTGTGGACAGCTGCTCCCTGCCAGCACCCAGCGCCTCTTGCCTGCCCCACAGGCTTCTCGGGGACTGATGGCGCGAGGCCTCTGAAATCCTACTGCGCGCCAGACACTTCCACGCCGGTCTCTGAGCCGACTGGCCTGCCGCTCCCTGATGCCGCCCGCATTCCACAGGGCAGGGAAGGGAAGCCAGTGCACCATCGAACGGGGATTTGAACCCAGGACTCCGCCATCTCTCCTGGACCCTCACGCGCCGATGCCCCTGCCTGTGGGTTCTGCTGCTGTTCTCACCCACCCCTCCCTGCCTGTCCCCGCTGGTTGCTCTCAGCCTTTCAGGGCTGTGAGTCTACTTGGTTCTGTGTCCCAGAACTAGACACGAGTCCCAAGCTGCCTCACCGGGAGACAGCGTGGATCTGGGGAAACACCGAACTTTCCATAGGAAGGACAGGGTGGTTGTGGGGGGCCATGGAAAGTCCCGGCTCTGGACCCCCAAAGCCACGCCTGTCGGAGGGCATCGAGCGCAGCGATCCCCGGGGTCCCGCTGGAGCGCAGACTGAGCCGCGAGTGGAGGAAGGGCCCAGGACCCTACATAGCTAACCCGCCGCCGGCGGTTCCCGAATGGAAGGCCCTGGGCCCACGCTGCACTGACGTGGACCCATCAGAGGCTTTTGGGTAACCTTTCAGATGAGTGTGAGCACATCCTGCCCGTCTACCTGCCCGGGCTTGCTAGGGGGACCACGTGGGAAATGACAGAAGGAAACACTGAAATCACAGAGCACAGCTCACCCCACGCGGCTCGTGGCTATGCTGCCTTTTCGGGTTCCTGCTGCCAGTCCCTGTGGGGCAGAGAGGGGAGACCCTGGCCTAGCGGTTCTGACCAGCAGGCCCCCCAGAGCAGGAGGAGCAAGAAGCAGGAGCCCGGCGAGGCGTCCGCACCAGCAGGACGCTGCCCCACCGGACAGCTCGCAGGGGGTGAGATCGGCCGGAGCAGCGTCCAAAGGACTCGGGGTGAATCCGGCGACCTCAGCTCCGACGTCATTTCAGGCTGGATCCAGGGCTCAGCGCCAGCCGCGCTGCAAGCGGACATCTGGCAGTGGGTGCAGGACCAGAAGCGAGGATGAATGCATCCTCGAGGCCATCCGGGAGCCGAGCGCCAGAATTCCAGCCTGACAGGGGACAGCTGCAGGGGACAGCCGCAAGAGCAGACCCGCCCCAGGAAATCTCCGGTCACCGTAACCAACATCCCCTCACCCACACCATGGAAGCCTTGCACCTCACTCCGTGCGTGTGCGGTGTGCCCGCCCCACGAGAGCTCACGGATGTTCCCAGGGGACACGTGGGGCACTCTGGTGAAATAATCCTCAGCCGGGGGCTCGGCGCTCCGAGCTTTGTGGCGAGGCCTCTCCCATGGCCTTTCCTCCATTCCCAGCAGAAACTCGGCCCGGCCACACTGTCTCCTTCCACCCGGCCAACCCCTGCAACACCTCCCGATTATCCGTGGCGGGCAGCAGTCAGCCCGCGACCCACCCTCGCCTGGCCTGTACCCCCCACCCCATTGTCGACTGGCGGTCCTGGCGCTTCTCTCTCCACCCTGCCCTGCCTCCTCCATGGTCGCCTGCCCCCGACCGAGCAGCGGCTGGGCTCTGAGCCCGGCATGCGGCAGGACAGCTAGACTCTCATCTGGGAACCCTGCTTCTGCCAGCGCCCCTCCCGCCCGACTGCCAGGAGCTGCCAGGGCCAGGGCAGCCCCTCAGTCCCTGCGCGGGCTCGCCGTGCTCCTTCACAAGCTCTGCCCCATCCCGGCTTCCCTACCCCACCCCCACCCCCGTGTCGTTGCCCCAACAATTCCGCTGCCCCGGGGTGGGGCTCCCTTGCCCGCCCCACCCGGCCTGGGTGTCCCGAGGACCCAGCTCGGGGTTAGCTCTCCCTACGTGGCGTCTGTTCCATTCACACGGCGTGTCTCCTGCCCCGCCGGCCTCGTGTCGTAGGTCTTCCGGATGTACCGTCACAGAACTGCGGAGGAAGCTTCTAGAAGCCAGCGGCCAGGTCCTCTGTCCCGTCTCTCCAATTCCTTCACCCAGAGGCCTGCTAACTTAATTGATCATGAAGATACTCCTAAGCACTCCCAGGCGTGTCAAGTCAAAACGTCTGGCTCGGGAAAACAAGGGGGTACACGTCGGCGGTGACTCACAGGTGACGCCCACGGTCCGAACTGCATGTCCTTCCTCAGATCGTACCCACAGTCACCGGCATGAGTGAACCATCGCAGGCACATTTCTTGAGCCTGTAGTTTATAGAAGCTACTGCTTTTAAGCTGGATTTCCCCTTCCCACAGAGTTACTATTCCCCCAGAAATAATTACACCTCGATCCTGACTCCACGAAGCCCAGTTTTAACAACGCTATGGTTGATAATCACTGACAGCAATCCACTGTCCACTGTCCCTCCTCTGGGACACAGACGCCTGTACGGCCCCTCTGCAGGAAGGGGGAGCATGAAGGGCAGCTCGAGCCTGTGGGTAAAGACGGGGCTGTCCGCAGAACTAAGCAAGAACACACTGCTCACTGTTCGGGGCACCTGGGTGGCTCAGGCGGTCCAGCGTCTGCCTCCAGCTCAGGTCACGACCCTGGGTCCCAGGACTGAGCCTTGAATCTGGGCTCCCTGCTCAGCAGGGAACCCACGTCTCCCTCTGCCCCCCACCCTACAGCACTCGTGCGCTCACTCCTGCTTACTTTCTCTCTCAAATAAATACATTTTTAAAACCTGTAAAAAATAAGAACATACACACAAGACACCTGGTATCGGACTTGCGGTATGGACCATCAGTCCCGATTAGGCGTACAGCGTAAAAGCCGCCGTTCCTACAGCCCCGCAGCTCTGAGTGGCAGCTGCACACGGGACTGCTCGTCCTACGGCCCATAGAGATAAAAATGAAAGAATAAGGAGTCCAGAGAGACTCAGTTTGATGGAACATTGCTTTGCTCTCAAAGGAGATGACTGGGAAGCCCCTCCTGGATGGGTCAGAGGCTCAGCCCGGCCAGAGGCTCGGCCCGGCGGCTGCCCTGCCATTCCCCATGGAGACAGGGCAGAGGGCACACCACCCTTCGGAGGACAGAGCCCAGCCAACCGCACAGTAATTGAGCTGTACCCTTGATCAAACCACACCTGAAGGCGGTTTTCAGTTACTGAGGCCAACCCGTTCTCTTCGTTTTTAAAGATAGCTTTCATTTTCTTGTTCTTTGTAACTGTCAGGGTCCTCACTGATGGGCACACATGTACGTGTTCATGAATACGTATGTTTGAGTCACGTTGGGGATCCTCACGGATGCACACGCATGTACGTGTTCATGAATAAGTATGTCTGTGGTCACGTTGGGGACATACATTATAAATGTGAAACAAACAGGTACACATGGCCTCAGGGATCACTAACTCACGTCCTCAAAAGGAAAGACTCTCCCAGGGCTAGAAACCCCTCTTTCTCTGGCACCTGCCCGTACCTCACCGTGTCACCGTGGTAAGTGACGCCCCACAGCACCCATGTCATAGACGGGACCGTCGCTCGTAGCAACATTACGTCCGCCCCATCAATGTGCATGGCATCGCCCACCCGCAGGAGACCCCCAGCATCCTGGGTGGGCCACGCTCGCAGTTCTTGCTTCTGATGTGCTCTGGGCTCTAACTCGGAGGAAAAGCATGCAGGTGACCTTCAAGTCGGCTAGGAAGGGCGCCCTGCACCGAGTGTAGGACACTTGTTGGTGACTAACTAGGGCCACCTAGAGGTGACTTCGCATGAGCTGGATTCCCTCTGGACCACTGCTCTTTCTGCAAATCCCGTCAAACGTTTTATCAAGCATCTACTGTGTTCAAGCAAGTGTGCCATGGCCTGCGCAGGCATGAGACGCTCCCAGCTCACGGAGGAGCCCAACACAGACCCCAATACCTGGGACGGTGGGGCCTGGAGGGGGGGACCAGCCATGTGGGACAAGCCAGGGTCAACACCTTTGCTGGCGAAAATGGGCCCATGCAACTCTGCAGACCTTTCAACATCCAAGAATGAGCACGAATTATTGCACCAGCCTTGCTTTCTGAATGCACGGAAGCCACACAGGACTGGAATGTTCCCGAGTCCACGTGAAGTCACTGTGGACCCTATCAGCCCTGACCCTGTGCATTTCCAACCCTCTGGCAATCCAGTGTCACCCAGACCCGAAACTCCATCCTTCTTGTCTATAGCCGGTGGAGGGCTGGTTACGGCTCTCAGAAGCACAGAATTCCCTCACAAAGCAGAATTTCTCACTGTCTGTCAAAGGTTTGCTCAGGATGCGGAATTCCTATTACCTCCCCTCTGCGTAAACGCAGCTCACCCCATAAAACAATGCGGCAGGCGGACCTTACAGAGGCATAGACTCCGGCGTGACCTGTGGGCCGTGTCCTGGCCTCCCCACTCCACAAGCCAGATCTGGGGAGCGAAAGCAGCGTTCTGGACGGCAGGAGCATTTCTGCCGCCCTCACAGTGCTGCGTACAGCTGCCGCCGTTGAATTTCGGACAGATCCTTACAAAATGCCACGGGGCCTGGATTCAATGCTTCGTATTCCTGATCCAAAGTTCACAAACCCACCATCAAAGGAGAAAACATAATTAGATGGTTCCTGCGCATTCCTCCTCCCCGCAGGGGCAGAGGCTGCCGGCTGCTTCCCTGCCCGGAGGACCGAAGGACCCCGTCCTTCAAACCTCAGCTCCTCCTCTACCCCCAAACCCGGCCCCAGCAAATACACCTCCCAGGATCCTCATTTCAGTCATCGTCTGTTGCTCACTCGGACGTCGGCTCCAAGAGGAGGGTCTTGTCTGTCTGTTCACTGCTGAACCCCGGGGCCTGGACGGGTGGCGGCTCACGGAAGTGCTAACACGTTCGCTGAGTGTCCACGCTCAGCCAGAGCTGCAACGGGGGCAGGACCCCAGACGCCCCCAGGCCCCGGGGCAGAGCGGGGTCCAGGAGGTCTGCAGGGAAGTCTGAGGGTCCCAGTGTAGAGGCACTGCAGGGTCCCTGGTCCCCACGCTGAGGACTGCAGGTCTGACCCCACCACAGAGGGCCTCGGCTGTGATTCAGAGTGGCCGGAACGAGGGACTGCTGTGCCTTTGGAGGACAGCCTGGCCTGGACTCGGCAGTGGTCTGCAGAAGGAGTGTTGAGGCTCTGAACCAAGTCCTCATGGAAGGAGAACATGGATCTAAGTCACGACATTTGACTGACAGGGACAGAACAAAGGAAGAGAAAGTTCCAAGTTCACACCACAGATTCTGCCAGGACCAAGAGAGGGGAGGGCAATGAGGACATTCACTGGGGTGGGGGTGGGGCACACCAGGCTCCCATGGGAGGCCCTTGCTGGGGACAGTAACCACTCAGGAATGACGACAAGTCACCAGCGGGTAGAGGCACTGCTTTGGGCGGGTGGGAGCACCAGGTGCCAGATCCCATCCCCGGTGGGGGTGCTGAGGCAGGGCCAAGGTCATTCCTGGGCTTTACCCTTGGCATTCCTCCT
>PISX010031094.1:0-17980 GCA_004024625.1 Mellivora capensis
GGATGAAGATTTTCACTCTGGCCTCTTTATTAAAAAAGTTAATTCAGAGTGTTCAATCAGCTAGTTTGGGTATTACTGAGCACAGACTCTAGAATATCCTGCCTGAGTTCAAACCTAGCTGCATAACTCACCAATTTCATGATCTTGGGCAACTGACTTTAACTGGTGCATTTTTAGATGAAGATGTCTAAAAATAATGGGGATAATAATACTACCTATATCATAAGGTTGCTACGAGGACTGAAAACACTTAGAACACTGAAATGTTTGTTAAATAAAACTCATTACCTGGAAAATTCATGATAACCCAGACATGGTCTGAGTACTGAAGAAAAACTATTAATGTCATAATCTCTTCCTGTCTTTATAGGATTATTTTAGCATCTCTATTTCTATATTTCAGGCCCTGAAGAAGTTGAAGGGTGTTTGTGTAAGATTATCCATGGGTCCTTGCCTGGTGGAGGCGTGCACATCTGCTCTTCTTGCCCACTTCTTAATGGGTTTACCATGGCAATGGGGATTTATACTGGGGTAATGGTTTTTCTTTGTCATATGAAAATAATGCAGGGATGTTGAGGGCTTTCTCTGATTCCATACGAGAGAATCCATAACAAATTTTCTTAAGGATGTCAGAAATTACAACATAGATATTCTATGTTATTCTATATTCTATTCTATTCTATTCTATTCTATTCTATAATATCTAAATATTATAACTTCAAAATATACTGTATATAGAATATCTCCAACTGGGCGCCTGGGTGACTCAGTCATTAAGCATCTGCCTTCGGCTCAGGTCATGAACCCAAGGTCCTGGGATAGAGCCAGGGAGCCTGCTTCTCCCTCTGCCCCTCCCCCTTCCTGTGTTCCCTCTCTCGCTGTGTCTGTCTCTGCCAAATAAATAAATAGAATCTTTAAAAAACAAACAAACAAAAAACCCTAAACATTTAAAAAAGAAAAAAGGTATCTCTAACTTTTACAACAATTATGATTTAAACTATTGAAAAAGTGATGGTCTTTTACCTACACCTGATGCCATGCTGGTAAGAGAAATGCCACCTTTCAACCTCAAAGTCTGTGCAAAAGATAATAAATACATCAACAGTAATCAACCCCTAATGCTGTTTTTCTCCTTCTGACACCAGACAATTATGATTAGGTGGTTCTGCTGCCTCTTCCTTCCACTGATACTTCTTCAAGTGGTCAACAGCCATGAGAAGTAAATAAATGTGAAAGTACTTAGTAAGAATTTAGTACTAATAAGTAGGCAAGAAGCAAGAAATTCTTACTTTTTATGGTGGAGACTGTGGAGCTGTACTGCCTGGATTCCAATCCCAGCCCTGTGACTTTCCAGTATTTGACCTTTGGCAAGGTCATGAATCCCTCCACATCTCAATCTCCTAATTTGCAGAATGAAGATAAGATTGTTGGATTAAATTAATTAATATATGTAAAGGACTTAAAATAGTGTTTGGCACCCAGTAACCACCATATAACATTTTCTGCTGTTAACAGCTCCTACTGGGGTTACTATAGCCAGCACTGCCATTATGGCCTTCTCTAATCCATTGTCTATATTATGTACCAAGTCCCGACAAAAGGTCTAACATCTGTCAGTTCCAATTTAAAAAGTCCACAACTGGGGCACATGGGTGGTTCAGTGGGTTAAAGCCTCTGCCTTCGGCTCAGGTCATGATCCCAGGGTCCTGGGATCAAGCCCCACATCGGGCTCTCTGCTAGGCAGGGAGCCTGCTTCCCTTCCTGTCTCTCTGCCTCTCTACTTGTGATCTCTCTCTCTGTGTCAAATAAATAAATAAAATCTTAAAAAAAAAAAAAAAAGTCCACAACTGTGTTTTTCAGCTGTCATACCATGAATGTGTGTATTTATTTTTAAAGGCAGATTCTTGAAACTTAACCCCATGAGGGCTTCTTTTCCACCCATAATTATGTATTTTCCAGCAACCTAAGTAGTTCCAGCACAGCTTGTTTGTGGCCACACTTGGAAAAAGGGCTCTGTAGAATTTGTGTGCATGTGAGTGAGTGTGTGTGTGTGTGTGTGTGTGTGTTTCTGGCTTAGTGCTTTGCTGCCATTTGTAGTTGTTTAAAGTGTAACCTCTAAAAATTCTAAAATTCTAGTTTACTAGAATTTCCACAACAGTAATAACAATGAGTAAAGTGCTATCAACTGTTTAAAGTGCTGCCTACTTAGTTTTGTTTTAGGTGCTGTATCTCCAGCTGTCGTGGTACCCTCAATGCTCCTTTTGCAGGAGGGAGGCTATGGAGTTGCAAAGGGCATCCCGACCTTACTCATGGCTGCTGGCAGCTTCGATGACATTCTGGCTATCACTGGCTTCAACACATGCTTGGGCATGGCCTTTTCCACAGGTAAACTGGTCAGTTCGCAATGAGCTGTTCTCTTGTGCTGTAAAGACATAAATTATGATGTGACAAGCTAGGCATACTTGCTTGATAGTTGAATAAGGCAGACTGAAATAGAGAAAGCAACTCCAAGAGTTAGTTCTATACCCAAAGAAGGGCCAGTAGCTTCCTATTTTATTCCCTTCACCCTCTGGACATGGACTCTCCAAGTGGTCTGGTAAGTGCATTAGTGGGGGATCCAGAGTAGCCAGGTTTAAGGAAGGATTTGAATGGCTTTTGCAATGAGCCTTCTGGGAAAGTGAAATATTGCAGACTTCACACATAGATGAGTAGGTTTTTCAAAGAGCACAAATGACCTGCAAGCCGTCCAAGCAGAAGGAGCAGCATTCTTCTAAAATAGGAATAGTTTCTGCCCTCTTCTCTTTAACAATTTATGGGCAATGACCACAATGATTTTAATGGGTATCTTATTAGTACTTACTAAGTGTCCAAAATGGATATACTTTGTGCTAAGGAGTAATAAGAGAAGGGCTCAAGGCACTGTTTGTCCCACACTATTATCAACACTTTTACTCTCCTTTAACACAGCACAAGTTTCTTTTTAATCCATGTCCAAGATTTGGAGATAAGATCTGCAATTCAATATTATTGGCAAAATGTAATTGTGGCGTAAGTTTAGTTTCCAAGAATTATGGGAAAACACTTTCTTGGAAGGTCATATGTTCTCAGTTTCTCTACCCCCAGAGTATCTTCCCAATTACAATTTATGCTGATTACCTAGAACCTCACCTCTTCCCATTGCCCTAACGTTGCCTTTAGACATCCAATCACTAAATTAATCTTACCAAAATATAGTTCTCATAGTGTTACTTTTTGGTACAAGAACCAATGAGGATTTGCTATTACCTTTTAGATCAAATCTATACTCTTGTCTTTATTTTCATTCTGCTGTATGTGTCCAAACATGTTCTCACTGATCTGGTATGCTTCTTTATTTATTTTATTATTTTATTACTTTATTGTTTTCTCTTTCCCAACTTTATTGAGGTATATGTGACAAATTGTAAGACATTTAAGGCATGTGGTGTGACACTTTGGTATACATGTATACATTGTGAAATGATCCTCTTGTTGAATTAAATAACACTTCATTACCTCACATATTTACCTTTTGTTGTTGTTGTTGAGAACATTTAAGTTCTACTTTCTTAGCCAATTTCATTTATCCAATATAGTTAACAGTTACCATGTTAAACATTAGATCCTCAGACCTCATTCATCTTATTGTGAAAGTTTGTACCCTTTTACCAGCCTCTCCCCTTTTCCCCTACCCCCTAACCCCTGGCAACTACTTTTCTATTCTCAGTGTCTGAGTTAAACTTTCTGTTTGTTTGCATCTTTGAAACAGGGTTCTCAACCTCAGCTGCACACTAGAATTACCTGGGGAGCTTTTAAAAATACTCATCTGTGGGCACCACCTCAGACCCATTAAATCAGAGCCTTTGGGAATGGAAACCAGGCATCAGAGCAAGAGTTTGCATTAGAACCATAGGGGTGGGAAAGAAGAGAAATGGGGGAGGTGAGGGAAGGCTTACTGGGGTTTTCATAATCTGGGGAGTATGGGATATGGATAGTTTAAGAATTTTCCTAGTCGAGGGACGCTTGGGTGGCTCAGTGGGTTGGACGACTGCCTTTGGCTCAGGTCATGATCCCAGAGACCCGGGATCGAGTCCCGCATCAGGCTCCCAGCTCCACGGAGAGTCTGCTTCTCCCTCTGACCTTCTCCTCGCTCATGCTCTCTCACTGCCTCTCTCTCAAATAAATAAATAAAATCTTAAAAAAAAAAAAAAAAAAAAAAAAAAAGAATTTTCCTAGTCAACAATGCTATGTTTTCTCTGCCCTGCTCCACTAAATGTAGTGCTTAGACATTTTGGGTGGGAACTACCTGGAACATTTTAAAATGCGGATCTCAAGCCCTGCCAGGCTTACCAAATCAGAAATTTTAGAGGTGGGTCCAAGAAGTCTTTTTTTCTTTCTTAAGCAACTGTACATACCAGAGACTAAAACTAATTAGTTAATTTCTACACATTTATGGTAAATTATTTACTGTAATTACCTGAGACATATCACAGCTAGATGCTTCTGACAGTCACACCGTCACCTAACAAAGAGCCGTTCTAGCAAAATAAGATTACTTCTGAGGTAATTACTTTTTTAAATAAGAGAGATTATTGAAACTATCAGGAAGGAAAAATGGTTGCCCCTCTACCCACCTTAGGTCCATTGGCTGGGGCCCTGTAAATCAGACTGACAAGTACAAATTAACAAGAGAAAAGCAGTTTGTCAGCCTGTGCACCAAGCTTACAGCGGGGAGTACTCAGTGATGACTGAGTGATGACTAACTCAAAGGGGTGATTAGAATTTGGGGGCTTATCTCTATGACATCTGAGCAAAGAACAATAATTTTGTAGAGAAGTGCAAGGTAAAGGAAAAGAACTTAGCTGTCCAAGGCAGCAAATTGTGGAAAGGCAAATTGGGACACTAATGGAAGCTAGGGCTGCTTTTAGCAAAGTTTGTTACACAGATTCCTCTATGCATCTTTAGGCTGATAAGAGTCTGAAGTTGTCTCAGCGATTAACTTCTGTCCTTCCTGGGAGAGGGGAGAAGGACACTTTAAAAAGGTATGTCCTCCTTTTAGGTATATAGGGGAAGATGGACATCTTTTCTTGATTCTGTTTCTTCTCAGTTGGCTTCTGCTCAAAATAATCCTTATGCGAAAGTGGCCTACCTTGGGATGGCATGTTCTGTTACCCTAAACTACCATAATGAGAAACCACATAACTAGTTAGTACGTTTTTTCTTAGAAAAGTGTGAGGGACGCCTGGGTGGCTCAGTTGGTTAAGTGGCTGCCTTCGGCTCAGGTCATGATCCCAGCATCCTGGGATCGAGTCCCACATCGGGCTCCTTGCTCGGCAGGGAGTCTGCTTCTCCCTCTGCCTCTGCCTGCCACTCTGTCTGCCTGTGCTCACTCTCTGGCTCTCTCTCTCTCTCTCTGAGACAAATAAATAAATAAAATCTTTAAAAAAAAAATAGGGACGCCTGGGTGGCTCAGTTGGTTGAGCGGCTGCCTTTGGCTCAGGTCATGATCCCAGCATCCTGGGATCGAGTCCCGTATCGGGCTCCTTGCTCGGCAGGGAGCCTGCTTCTCCCTCTGCCTCTGCCTGCCACTCTGCCTGTGCTCGCTCGCTCTCTCTCTCCCTCTCTCTCTGATAAATAAATAAATTTTAAAAAAAAATTTTAAAAAAAGTGTGAGAGAAGGGACCTTATGTGTTTGAGCAATTTATTATAATTTTCTGTACAATGTGCTAACCGATTTTTTAAATTAAAGTATTCTAAATGCTGTTTGCTATGGAAGAAAATAGAGGCTCTACTTACCTGTATATTTCTTGTTTTGTTGTTTTTGGGGGGTTTTGTTTGTTTGATTTTTTATGTCAAGTTTTTTTTTTAATCCCAGTCAATATACAGTGTAATATTAACTTCAGGAGTAAAATTTAGGGATTCATCACTTACATACAATGCCCAGTGCTCATGAGAACACATGCCCTCCATAATACCCATGATCCGTTTAGCCCATCCCTCGTCCACTTTCACTCCAGAAACCCTGTTTGTTCTCTCTAGTTAAAAGTCTGTTTCTAGGGACGCCTAGGTGGCTCAGCAGGCTAAAGCCTCTGCCTTCGGCTCAGGTCATGATCTCGCGGTCCTGGGATCCAGTCACGCATCAGGCTCTCTGCTCAGCAGGGAGCCTGCTTCCTCCTCTCTCTCTGCCTGCCTCTCTGCCTACTTGCGATCTCTGTTAAATAAATAAATAAAACCTTAAAAAAAAGGTCTGTTTCCTTGTTTGTCTCTCTCATTTTTATCCCTATGTTCCTCTGTTTCATTTCTTATTCCACGCATGAGTAAAATCATATGGTATTTGTCTCTGACTATCTAGCTTAGTATAAAACTCTCAAGCTCCATCCATGTCATTCCAAATAGCAAGATATCATTCTTTTTCATGGCTGAGTAATATTCTGTTATTTTACCACCTCTTCTTTATCCATTCATCAGTCAGTGGACATTTGGGCTCCTTCTATAATTTAGTTATTAATGATAACACTGCTGTAAACATAGGGGTGCATGTATCCCTTCAAATCATTACTTTTGTATCCTTTGGGTAAACACTCAGGAGTGCAATTGCTAGATCATAGGGTAGTACTATTTTTAACTTTTTGAGGAATGTCCATACTGTTCTCCAGAGTGGCTGCACTAGTTTGCATTCCCACCAACAGTGTAAGAGGGTTCCCCTTTCCCTACATCCTTGCCAACACCTGTTGTTCCACGTATTGTTAATTTTAGCCATTCTGACAAATGTGAGGTGATATCTCATTGTAGTTTTGATTTATAATTTCCTGATGATCAGTGACATTGAGCATCTTTCCATGTGTCTCTTAGCCATCTATTAGTCACTGTCTATTCATGTCTTCTGCCCACTTCTCAACTGGTTTACTGGGAGGGGTGCTAAGTTTTATAAGTTCTTTATCAATTTTGGATACTAACTCTTTATCAGATATGTCATTTGCTAATATCATCTCTCATTCTTGAAGGGTGACTTTTAGTTTAGTTGGTTATTTCCTTCACTGTGCAGAAGGTTTTTTATCTTAATGAAGTCCCAGTAGTTCATTTTAGCTTTTGTTTCCCTTGCCTCAGAAGACATATTTAGTAAGAAGTTGCTATGGCCAAGGTCAAAGAGGTTGCAGCCTATGTTCTCTTCTAGGATTCTGATGGTTTCCTATCTCACATTTAGGTCTTTTATCCATTTTAAGTTTATTTTTGTGTATGGTCTAAGAAAGTGGTGAAGTTTTCCCAACATCGTTTGTTGAAGAGACTTTTTTCTACTGGGTATTCTTTCCTGCTTTGTCGAAGATTAGTTGACCATAGAGTTAGGGGTCCATTTCTGAGTTCTCTGTTCTGTTTCATTGATCTAAGTGTCTGTTTTTGTGCCAGGGCCATACTGTCTTGGTAATTATAGCTTTGTAATAGAGATTGAAGTCCAGAATTGTAATGCCTTGAGCTTTGCTTTTCTTTTTCAAGATGGCTTTGGCTATTCAGGGTCTTTGGTGGTTCCATACAAATTATAGAATTGTTCTAGCTCTGTGAAAAATGGTGGTTGTATTGTCATAGATATTGCATTAAATATGTAGATTGCTTTGGGTAGTATATACATTTTAACAGTATTTGTTCTTCCAATCCGTGAGCTTGGAATGTTTTTCCATTTCTTTGAGTTTTCTTTAATTTCTTTCATAAGTGTTCTATAATTTTCAGAGTACAGATCTTTTACCTCTTTGTTTAGGCTTATTCCTAAGCATCTTAATGGGTTTTGGTGCAATTGTAAATGGGATTTATTCCTTGATTTCTCTTTCTGCTGCTCCATTATTGGTGTGTAGAAATGCAACAGATTTCTGTATGCTGATTTTGTATCCTGCAACTTTCTGAATTTGTGTATCACTTCTAACAATTTTTTGGTGGTCTTTTGGGTTTTCTGCATAGAGTATCATGTTGAATGCAAATAGTGAAAGTTTGAGTTCTTACTTGCTGATTTGGATACCTTTTACTTCTTCTTGCTTTTTTGATTGCTGAGGCAAGGATTGTGCTAAATATGAGTGGTGAGAGTGGACATCCCTGTCTTGTTCCTGACTGTAAAGGAAAAGCTCTCTGTTTTCCCCATTGAGAATGATATTTGTTGTGGATCTTTTGTATATGGCCTTTATATGATATGGAGGTATATTCCCTCTATCCCTATTTTGTTGAGCATTTTTGTCAAGAATGGATGCTGAACTTTGTCAGATTTTTTTCTGCATCTATTGAGAGGATCATATGGTTTTTATCCTTTCTTTTCTTAACACGGTGTATCATGTTGATTGATTTGTAAATATTGAACCACCCTTACAACCCAGGAATAAATCCCACTTAATCGTGGTGAATTATTCTTTTACTGTACTATAGGGTTCCCTTTGCTAGTATCTTGTTGAGAATTTTTGCATCCATGTTCATCAATGATACGAACCTATAAGTCTCTTTTTTAGTGTGGTCTTTGTCTGGTTTGGAGGTCAAGGTAATGTTGGCCTCATATCATGAGTCTAGAAGTATTCTTTCCATTTCTACTTTTTGGAACAATTTGAGAAGAATACATATTAAGTCTTCTCTAAATGTTTGATAGAATTCCCCTGGAAAGGCATCTGGCCCTGGATTCTTGTTTGTTGGGAGATTTTTTGCAGTCAAATGCTCTACCACTGAGCTATACCCCCAGTTGGGAAATTTTTGATTCCTGATTCAATTTCTTTTCTGGTTATTGATCTGTTCAAGTTTTCTCTTTCTTCCTGTTTTGGTTTTGGTAGTTTATATGTCTCTAGGAATTTGTCCATTTCTTCCAGATTGCCCAATTTGTTGGCATATAATTTTTCATAATATTCTTTTATAATTACTTGTGTTTCTATGATGTTGGTTGTGATCTCCCTTCTCTCATTTGTGGTTTTATTTATTTGGGCCTTTTCTCCTTTTTATTTTTTTTTTTTCAATAAGTCTGGTTAGGAGTTTATCGGTTTTATTAATTTTTTCAAAAAACCAGCTCCTGGTTTCATTGATCTGTTCTACTGGGGGTTTTTTTGTTTGTTTCTATATCATTTATTTCTGCTTTAATCTATATTATTTCCCTTCTGGCTTTAGGCTTCATTTGTTGTTCTTTTTCTAGCTCCTTTAGTTGTAAGGTTAGGTTGTATATTTGAGATTTTTCTTGCTTCTCTAGGTAGGCCTGTATTGTTATCTACTTCCCTTTATGACTGCTTTCACTGCATCCCAAAGGTTTTGGAGTGTCATGTTTTCATTATCACTTGTTTCCATGTATTTTTTTATTTTTTCTTTAATTTTCCTGGTTGACTCATTCATTCCTTAGTAGGATGTTCTTTTTTTCCCCTAAGATTTGATTTATTGATTTATAGAGAGTGAGCAGGGGAAGGGGCAAAGGGAGAATCTCAAGCGGATCTCAAAAAAAGAATCTCAAGCGGACTACACTCTGAGTGTGGAGCCCAGTACAGGACTCAGTTTCACAACACTGAGATCATGACCTGAGCTAAAATCAAGAGTCAAACCCTTAAATGACTGAGCCACCGAGGTGCCCCTAGTAGAATGTTCTATAACCTCCATGTATTTGTCGTCTTTCCAAATTTTTTCTTGTGGTTGACTTAAGTTTCATAGTGTTGTGGTCAGAAAATATGCACGGTATTATCTTGGTCTTTTTGTACTTTTCAAGGCTTGATTTGTGACCTGGAGGATGTCCCATGTGCACTTGAAAAGATTGTGCATTCTGCTTTAGAATGAAATGTTCTGAATGTATCTGTTAAGTCCATCTAATGCAGTGTGGCATTCAAAGTCATTGTTTCTTTGTTGATTTTCTGCTTCAGTGATCTGTCTGTTGATGTAACTGGGGTTTTAAAGTCCCTTAGTATTATTGTATTATTATCAATGAGTCATATTATGATACTTAAAGAAGCTATGCAACAAATAAAGACTCTTCTGGAAGCAATTTAAAAAATAATTTGTTTTCAGACTTCTAGAAATAACTTTTGAGGGATACCTGGATGGTCAGACAGTTAAGCAACTGCCTTTGGCTCAGGTCAAGATCTCAGGTGCCTTGGATGGAGCCCTGCATTGGGCTCCCTGCTCAGCAGAGAGCCTGCTTTTCCCCCTATTCTCTGCTCATACTCTACTCTTTCGCTCTCTCTATCTGAAATAAATAAAGAAAATCTTTTAAAAGAAAAAAATAACTTTTGTGAAAGAATAAATCCCCTACACTCACTAGAGTGAAAAAAGATTCTTGGGGCTCCTGGCTGGCTCATTTGGAAGGGCATGTGACTCCTGATCTTGGGGTTGTGAGTTCAAGCCCCACATTGGGTGTAGAAATTACAAATAAATAAATAAATAAAACTAAGAAAGAAAAAGATTTTTTATTTTAATAGCCAGATTTTTAAGATACTATATTCTATACATATCAGAGCTACTAAAATCAATATATATTATTAGTAAAAAAAAAATTAGGCTCTTAAATGGCAATTTGAAAAGTAGATATGTCTTCTCATCTAGACTTTGCCTATTGTATAGTAAAACAAATTAGCTCTGACTCATCAATTTTATCTTTCATATTTTCTTAGGCCCTTTAAGTAAATTTTTATTGAAGTGGATAAACAAAAAAGTACAGAAATCATATCTTTTGCCTGTCTTGAAATTTATCTGCAATAATATGCATAGCTCTCATATAATATAGGTCCATTTTATTAAACATTTTAAGTCACATATATTTAAGAATGTGGAGAACAGGAAATATCTATATAATTTTCCTTCTATGTAATTAGATGCTTTATGTTGATGATTAAAGTCTAAGTATTTATGGATTTAGAGTTCTGTCTAAAGTTTTTCTTTTTATATGTTTTTAAGGTTCCACAGTTTTTAATGTTCTCAGAGGAATCTTAGAAGTGGTAATTGGTGTGGTAGCTGGATCTCTTCTTGGATTTTTTATTCAGTACTTTCCAAGCAGTGACCAGGTAAAATAAATAATCTATGGGAAAGAAGTCTTTAAAATGTCATTGGAAAACATTCTGGAATAGTCCCCTGAAAGCCAATGTGAAAAATATAATTTAGAAATGGCTCCCCATTCTAAAACTGCTTATTGCCAAATCAGTGCCATCCATGAGATTTATAAAGAGGGCTAGATACTTTTGACCCTTGAACAATGTAGGGATTAGGGGCACAGACCCCCTATACGGTCAAAAATCCATGTATAACTTTTGAGTCCCCCCAAATTTAACTGCTAATAGCCCACTCTTGACAGGAAGCCTTTCTGATAACATAAACAGTTGATTAACACATATTTTGTATGTTGTATGTATTATACACTGTGTTCTTACAATAAAGTAAGCTAAAGAAAAGAAAATGTTATTAAGAAAATCGTAAGGAAGAGAGGCGCCTGCGTGGCTCAGTGGGATAAAGCCTCTGCCTTCGGCTCAGGTCATGATCCCAGGGTCCTGAGATTGAGCCCCGCATCTGGCTCTCTGCTCGGCAAGGAGCCTGTCTCTCCCTCTCTCTCTACCTGCCTCTCTGCCTACTTGTGATCTCTGTCTGTCAAATAAATAAATAAAATCTTAAAAAAAAAAAAAAAGAAAATCGTAAGGAAGAGAAAATACACTTACAGTACTGTATTGATAAAAAAAAATCTGCATGTAAGTGGACCCATTGCAGCTCAAACCTGTGTTGTTAAGCATTAACTGTATAAGATTTTAATACAATCCTAAAATTTTTTCCTCTAATTTATATTCGGTAAACTTTAAATTTCACCGAAGAATAAATAACACCAATTTCCAAATATGTAAGCCGTTTTTATTGTTTTTATTTTTTATTTTACTATTATAATGTTCAAGTAATCAAAATATAAAATGACTTTTGGGCCCCCTTTTTTAGTATTAGCATACCCTAGATTCTAATACCATCAAAACCTAAACCTTAACATCTCATTATAGTATCATCCAATATTTCTTACCAAGAAGATCAAAGTTCTTTTTTATATACAATGACTTCTTAATATTCAGAGTTCTTTTTGTTTTGTTTTCTTTTACCCTCCTAAGTCTCTTGGGATAAACGTACAAAAATCTTATTTGTTTCCTATAAGAAATGGCATTATTTTGAGATTTTAGGGCATTTTGAATGGAATTAGAAATTTAACTAAAGTAGAACATGAAGAACATTAATATTTCCATTATCAGAAGGTATGCTGATTTGAATTTTTGCTATGCTCCCAAAAATTCCAACTAAAATTGTAAAAGATTTTATGAATGCGTAAAAGAAAATCATGGGATTTTCAAATTATACAACAAAATAAAGAGAAAAATAATGACTTACTTTTTGTTGCTTACTCTATATAAAATGAGAGGTAAGTACAGTAAAGTGCTATTCCATTCACTATGGCAGCCACTAGCTAGCTACATGTGGCTATAACAGATAGAGAACATTCCAATGGTGCATATATAGAAATTTCCATCATCTCTGACTGTTCTTTTGGAAAGCATTGATCCATTGCAAGCGTATAAATCTATGCAATCTACTGTAAACCACATAAGACCCATGAAGCAAGTACTATTAATATGATTTTTTTGCTGATGAGGAAATTGAGATTCAGGAAGAAGGAAAAAGTTCACATAGCTGGAAAGCAGCAGAGCTGGGAAGGCACTCAGAGCCTGCATGCCTCCAAATCGAGTACTTCTAAAGACCCGCTTGCCTTCTAAAGTGATCAAGAAGCTTGGACCATGACAACGTTTTTCTAGTTATGTTTCCTAAAGCAGGGAAACAAAAGCAAAAATAAGCATTGGAACAACATCAAAATAAAAGGCTTTTGCATAATGAAGGAAACCATCAACAAAACTAAAAGACAACCTACTGAATGAGAGAAGATATTTGCAAATGATATAGCCAATAGGGCTTAATATCCAAAAAATATAAAGAACTTATACAATTCAAAAAAACGAACTTTTACAACTCAACACCAAAAAAACACAAATAATCCAATTAAAAATGGGCAGAGTCCCTGAATAGATATTTTCCCAAAGAAAACATACAGATGGACAATAGACACATGAAAAGATGCTCATCATTACTTATCATCAGGGAAATGCTAATCAAAACCACAATGAAACATTACCTTACACCTGTCGGATGGCTAAAATAAAAAAGACAAGAAATAACAAGTGTTGACAAGGCTACAGAGAAAAAGAAACCTTTGAGCACTGTTGGTAGGAATGTAAATTGGTACAGCCACTATGGAAAACATTATGGAGGTTCCTCAAAAAATTAAAAATAGGAATACCAGATGACCCAGTAATTCTACTACTGGATACTAACTCAAAGAAAACACTAATTTGAAAAGACTATGCACCCCTGTGTTTACCACAGCATTATTTACAATAGCCAAGATATGGAAGCAACATAAGTGTCCATTGACAGATGAATGGAAAAGAAAGGTGTGGTATGTATACAATGGAATGTTGAGTAGCCATAAAAAAGGTTGAGATCTTGCCATTTGCAACTACATGGATGGCTCTAGAGGGTATTATGCTAAGTGAAATAAATCAGACTGAGAAAGACAAATAGCCTATGATTTTACTCATATGTGGAATCTAAAAGCAAAACAAATAAATCAGCAAAAAGCAGAATCAGAACTATAAATACAGAGAACAAACTAATGGTTGCCAGAGGGGTGGGGGAAGGGGAAATGGGAAAAAAGAGTGAAGGGGAGCGGAAGGTACCTGCCTTCAGAAATGGAATAAGTCATGGGAATAAGAGGCATGGCACAGGGAATATAGTCAGTGATACTATAATAGCATTGTATGGTGACAGCTGATATCTATGCTTGTAAGTATAGCATACCATAGAGAGAAGTGAATTACTGTGTTGTACATCTGAAACTAATGTAACATTGTGTGTCAACTACACTCAAAAAAATTAAAAATAATTTTAAATTTTAAAAAAAGTGATTGACGATCGTTTTGTAGTTCATAAGCACGATGATATGGTGTTCACACTCCTGTGTGACATGTGCCACCCTCTAAACCTTGTTACGACCTCGGCACATTACCCATCTGACATGAAAAAAAAAGTGATCGAGAAGTTCAAAAGGCTGATGAGAGAAAAGTAACGGAGGAGAGGGGCACATTTCTTAGACCTTTAACAACCAACAACAAAAAAACTACTCTCAATCTACAGCCGCTTAAAGCTTCTCGATTTTTAAGGGTTTAGAAAGAAAAACCAGGAGAGCATCACACTGAAGAGTCAAGAGACTAAAAATAATAGAGATATCACATCTATAACCTTCACAAAAACAGGTAACATAACTGCTTTCAGGGGGGAGGAAACAATGCCTGAAGAAGCTAGGTAATGGGAGCCCTCCATACGCCAGGGGTGTAAAAGAGCTGGAATTCTAACTCTGGTCTGTCTGGCTCCAAAGCCCATGCACTTTTTTCTGCTGTTGCATTCAGCCCTCTGAAATTCCATTTTTGATAACTGTAGAGGAAGGTAACTAGCGTTCCTGAAAGAGGAACCGGCATCTGTACATGTGCCAACTCTACCTTCATTAAGAAAAAGACAATAAATGTTACGGCGTGCATTTATGGGCACGGACAGACATTTTTATTTCCCACTAAGTCCTGAATATAGAAAAATCAATCATTAAAAAGTCAGCTATATGAAATAATTGATCTAATCAACCTCTTTTCTCTCCTCAAGGACAAACTTGTGTGGAAGAGAGCATTCCTTGTTTTGGGGCTGTCCGTGCTAGCTGTGTTCAGCAGCGTGTATTTTGGTTTCCCTGGGTCAGGAGGACTGTGCACATTGGTCATGTCCTTCCTTGCAGGCTTGAGATGGGCCAACGAAAAGGTGAATTTTAAGTTCTTTTACTCATTTAAGTTATTTCTGATTAGATAAATTTTTTCTTTCCAGATACTTTCTTCATATCAAGTTAATAAATTATTCAATCATAAGAGCTATTTTCTATGCATGTGTAAATATATCCCAACTGTAAACACATGTGTCCTCTTCCCCCTTATATACAAATCTATAATTTGATATCTTTACTTAAAATACATCATGGTCATATTTCCATGCTGCCTTCCTTATTCTTTGTAAGGGCTACAGAGTATTATATTGTGTGCTGTATTATAATTTACCAGTCTCCTATTAACAGATATTTGGATTGTTTCTGGTTTTCTGCTAAGATAAAAACTGTTTCAATAAAATATCCTACCATATTTTATATATCCTGCCATGTAAAATATCCTGCCATATTTTATAAACTCTAAGACATCATCAGGGATAAAAAGCACCATTATTTTACCATGCCACCAAGAATTTTACATGCCACAAAAAATGAAAAACAATGCTGTTTTTAAACTATGATATGACATCCTAATTTCAGAAATGAGAAATTGGGGGGAAATCAACAAAATATAATATACTTTATCTACAGGATAAATTTCTAGGAACACAATTCCTCTATGAAAGAAAATGCACATTGATACTTTTAATAATATCAGTTTATCCTTTTAAAAGACTGCACCAATTTATATTCTCACCAACAGTGTGTGACTATGATCTGTTTTTCTTTCTTTAAATTTATTTTTTCACTTAAACTCAGTTAATTAACATTTATCATATTATTAGTTTCAGAGGTAGTGTTCAGTGACTCATCAGTGTTATATAATACTTAGTGCACATTATATCACGTCTCCTCCTTAATGTCCATCACCCACTTACCCCACTCTCCCAGCTCCTCTCCTCCAGCAACCCTCAGTTTGTTCCCTATAGTTGAGAATCCCTTATGGTTTTTCTCCCTTTCTGATTTGTCTTGTTTTATTTTTCCTTCCCTTCCCCTATGATCCTCTGTTTTCTTTCTTAAATTCCACATATGAGTAGGGTCATATGCTAATTGTCTTTCTCTAATTGCCTTAGTTCACTTAGCATAATACCCTCTAGTTCCATCCATGTCATTGCAGATGGCAAGATTTCGTTCTTTTGATGGCTGTGTAATATTCCATTATATATGTATGTATGTATGTATATATACATATGTGCATATATATATGTATACATATATACATATATATATATACCACATCTTTTTTATCCAGTCATCTGTTGGTGAACATCTGAGCTCTTTCCTTAGTTTGGCTATTGTGGACATTACTGCTATAAACATTGGGGTGTAGGTGCCTCTTCGGATCACTACGTTTGTATCTTTGTGGTAAATACCCATAATGCAATTGCTGGATCATAGGGTAGCTCTATTTTCAACTTTTTGAGAAACCTCCACACTGTTTTCCAGAGTGGCTGCACCAGCTTGCATTCCCACCAACAGTATAAGAGGGTTCGCCTTTCTCCACATCCTCACTAACATCTGTCTTTTCCTGATTTGTTAATTTTAGCCATTCTGATCACTTTGTGTGGTATCTCATTGTGGTTTTGATTAGTATTTCCCTGATGCTGAGTGATATGGAGCATTTTTTCAGCTGTCTGTTGGCCATGTGTATGTCTTCTTTGGAGAAATGTCTCTTCATGTCTTTTGCCCATTTCTTGATTGGATTATTTGTTTGTTGGGTGGTGAGTTTGGTAAGTTCTTTATAGATTTTGGATACTAACCCTTTATCTGATATGCCATTTGCAAATATCTTTTCCCATTCTGTCTGTTGTCTTTAGGTTTTGTCAACTATTTCCTTTGCTGTGCAGAAGCTTTTCAACTTGATCAAGTCCCAATAGTTCATTGCCTTTGTTTCCCTAGCCTCTGGAGACATGTCTAGCAAGAAGTTTCAATGACTGAGGTCACAGAAGTTGCTGCCCGTTCTCCTCTAGGATTTTGATGGGTTCCTGTCTCACATATAAGTCATTCATCCATTTTGAGTCTATTTTTGTATATGGTGTAAGAAGATAGTCCACTTTCATTCTTCTGCATGTGGCAGAAGTTTTCCCAACACCATTTTTTGAAGAGACTGTCTTTTTTCCATTGGATATTCTTTCCTGCTTTGTTGAAGATTAGTTGACCACACAGTTGAGGGTCCATTTCTGGGTTCTCTATTCTGTTCCATTGATCTATGTGTCTGTTTTTGTGCCTGTACCATACTGTTTTGATAACTACAGCTTTGTAATAGAACTTGAAGTCCAGAATTGTGATGCCACCAGCTTTAGTTTTCTTCAACATTCATTTGGTCTTTTCTGGTCCCATACAAATTTTAGGATTATTTGTTCCAGCTCTATGAAAAAAGCTAATGGTATTTTGATAGGGATTGCATTGAATATATAGAGTACTCTAGGTAGCATAGACATTTTAACAATATTTGTTCTTCCAATCTATGAACATGGAACGTTTTTCCATTTCTTTGTGTCTTCCTCAATTTCTTTCATAAATGGCCTGCAGTGTTCAGAGTACAAATCCTTTGACTTTTTGGTTAGGTTTATTCCTAGGTATTTTATGGTTTTTGGTGCAATTGTAAATGGGATTGACTCCTTAATTTAACTTTCTTCTGTCTTGTTGTTAGTGTATAGAAATGCAACAGATTTCTGTGTGTTCATTTTTATATCTGGCCACTTTGCTGAATGCCTATATGAGTTCTAGAAATTTGGGGATGGAATCTTTTGAGTTCTCCACACAGCATATCGTGTCATCTGTAAAGAATGAGAGTTTGACTTCTTCTTTGCCAATCAGTTGCCTTTTTTTTTAATATTTTTTAATTTCTTTTCAGCGTAACAGAATTCATAGTTTTACACCACACCCAGTACTCCATGCAATGTGTGCCCTCCATAATACCCACCACCAGGCTCCCCCAACCTCCCACCCCCCACCCCTTCAAAACCCTCAGGTTATTTTTCAGAGTCCATAGTCTCTCATGGTTCATCTCCCCCCCAATTTCCCTCAACTCCCTTCTCCTCTCCATCTCCCCAAGTCCTCCGTGTTATTTGTTATGCTCCGCAAATAAGT